>JANSTU010022850.1:0-13217 GCA_027564075.1 Bolitophila hybrida
GGAAGCGGAAAGGTAGCAGACCTACCTCCAAACTAGGCAGCAATAGGCTAATAACCTGTTCTGCCGAATAACTATTTTTTAACGAATCAAGATGCCCTATGTCCCGAATAGGGATCGAAGGAATTTATATATAGAGACTCGTTTCCGGTAAACATTTTTTCTAGATTCAGTGTAATTGAAATATTATAAAATATTTTTTTTATCCTAAATATAATTATTGGCGTTGACAGGGAATTTGAACTAACTCAAAATATAGGCCGCAACTGATGGAACCATCATAAAACAATTGGTGACAGCGGCTGAAACAACACGGGTTCAAATTTAGTTAGGAGGTTTATCCACAAAGTCTCGGTTCATTGGAAAAGTTATATCCGATAAAAGTATACTCCTTCTTGATAGATATAATTTTAATCTAGATAATAAGCCTACCGGTTCATTGTGCTGTTTGTTTTGCCATAGTGTACAATTTCCTTTTTTAATGAGTTTGTATTGTTTTGTTTATCATTTATTTTTATAAACATAATTTAACTCTTCACTAGCTGACAAAATGTTGGAGAGCCCAAATTCACACCATAGGACACCGTGTAATTTAAAATTATTTAAAATTACCCGCTCCGGTAGGTGGCGCTGGAGTCGATATTTTTTTAAAAACCTATTTTCTATACGATTTGTGTGATTTTTTAGTGAATGAACACATTGACAACACAAACACATTTGTGTGTATTTGGACCCGGTAGGTGGTAATATTCACAAAACGTATTTACCGTACGATTTTGTTAGAATAAACACATTGACCCGGTAGATGGCGTATTTGCACAAATATTTCTTTATATATTCTTTATTTTCCATATGATTTGTATGTAATTGTGTACATATATAACCATGAACAATACAATTAAATGTATGTGTACTTGGACCCAATAGATGGTGTTAATGTATAATTGTCATAAAAGTGTATAATTGACGTGGTTATCATAACATTTTACAATAATTCAACATCAAACATATAAGTAATGTGAATATATTGTGTATTTGTTATTAAATCAAAAAATCGATATTCGCCTTAGTTTAGAAATTAAAGCATATTTAAAAAGACAAATCATTTTTTTTCAATTTTTGAACAGGAACAAAAAAAAATAAATAAAAGAAGTATGCAGTTATTTTATATTTAAATTATTCCTTATTTTTTTTCTTTCATTATAATCGTAGTGATTGTGCGTTTAATAATAAATAAATAAATTGAATAAAAAATATGGATAACGTCGGTGGAAATATTCGTGGAAGAGGTCGTCCAAATGGTTCCACATCAGTTCGTGGAAGAGGTCGTGGAAGTGGTTCTTCTAATATTGGTAGAGAAATGCATGGCACACGAAATACTCAGCGTCATCGTGCAAATTTATCCCATGAACAAGAGATTGTGTGGCAGAGGCACGTTTCAATGATAGCGACAAACATCGAAATATCTTGTGATAGTCCTGAATCCAAACTTTTCCTGAGAAAAAATCGCACTTTGAATTACTGCTTTCAAATGACTTCTTTCGGCGCCAATATTATAGAACCAAGGGATTCTCGTGGTCGCAATTTTAATTCTACTTTTAAAGTGCACGTCAAGTGTATCATCAATTAGGACCATTGTTGCCAATTCCAACAGAACAGCCTAAATTTTTCCAAATATATTTCATGGGCGATATTTTTTTAGATATATTCGATTGATTCTAACAATAGTTAAAAAAGATCGATGTCGACATTGTTGTTCACTTTGGCTTATACTTTTATTATTACCCATGAATTGTTTTAATGTAGCTCCATCTGCACCAAATGTGCCCAAAATATTAAAATATCTGGTTTATGGGAAGTCGCCGGTTCAAACCAGGCCGGCAGACCGAAGTGTTTTTCGAATGTAGCACTTTAAATCAGAAGGTTCCTCTTGCTATTAATAGCCTATTTCTGAAATAGGTTATTCATTTGGAATAACGGCCCTATGTCCCACAGGATCCAATGAGATGAGATACAGTCGCTAATCACACTAACCATCTATTAAAGTTATATATTATATTATAGTTATATCATATAAAAGTATGATAATTCGAAAGTTTGCTTCTCGATTCACAGCAAAACAAAATAAGAGGTATTTTTTTCAGAATGAAAACGTATACTTCGGCTTTGGCTTCTGTATCTCCAACTTAACGACAACCACAATCCTCACCAACCAGCGGAAAGGATAAAAAAATATCCCTCTACAACGTACAATGTTACCACTCTCCCCTATAAATTATAGAATAATGTGATTAAAAGAAATAATGTAAGATATTCAATGATGGAGAGCCACCATTAAACAATTGGTGACAGCGTCTAAATATTTTCTTTTTTTTTAAATTATTTTATATAGAGCTTTTGTTTTAAGATTTATCTGATCAATTGACCTTAAGCTTTGGAAACGTAACAAAATTCATCATCTTGTAACATTTTTCAATTTTTCATAAAATAAGCTTTGGATTTGAAGATATTAAGTTAATCTCATCATTTTTATATAAATAGAAACAATAAATGTGAGCTTGATCCTCCAGATCATCACAGCAATAAAGCGATTCCCGGGAAACCTAACTCGCATATTTAAGAATTAAGCAAAATATAAGTATAATGACGCATCCAGGGCAAGCACATATGGCTACACTCGACGCATTTAGAAACTTCCTCAGGAATGGTTAGTCCAATTGAAAAGACTGATAAAAAATAGCTGGAAATAATTTTGCACAACATAATTGCAATTTTTTGATTAATTCGTCCTTCATCAGAATGAGTCCTTCCGGACTAATTGCTATTCCGTTGGAAATTGTAAAGCACCAGTCCTAGCAAGTTCCTACCGACTATCTTTTCTCAAATCGGCTTTTGAGCGGAAAACATGGCAATTTAGGTTAAGAATAGGGTGGAGGTACTCAATACTATAAGGACTGAGACCGATTTTTTTATAACTTTAAATTGCCCTAACTTTAAAACTCCTTATCCAATTATAAAAATTCAAACGGTTTTTAAAAGCAAATTTAATTTCTGATTAAATGAGTGAATAATTTGTTGTTTTTTTTTAGTTTGTAGAAATCTGCCTTATCCGGTAACCCTGCCTCTCAACAGGTCGAAGTTCGATGTTAATGTCTTTGCATTTGACGGACACTACTGTAGTGACAAGATGCTAGATGCTAGAAAGTAGAAATTCTGTGTTTTTTAATAAATGGCAGCAATCTATTCTGGAGAGGCACTCTTAAACATACATTAATAGTGCCAATTGCAACGTAACTCTGACTTCTTAGCCCACAAGTGCAAATCGCTTGCCACACGAGAAACTTCTTGGAAACCTTTATTTTTGTTTTGTTCTAAATTGTTTATCGACTATTCCTCGTTCTTTTGCGGTATAATACTCCTGACCTGGCAATTGGGAGAATCTTGACAATACATAAGTTTCATTGTCCATAACACAGCATTCGAATTTTGAGAAAAAAATCTTACTTCAACATTTTAGCTCGGCGGTACTGTCAGGTACTGACTGTACTTTGTAAGTCTCAAGGCCCGCCACTGTTTTGATTTTGCGAACTAAATACTCGCTGCAGCTTGCTTTTGCCGACAATTTCCGATTCGACAGCCTTTGATTCTTCCCTAACAAAGCAACGATTTTCTTCGTTCTAATTTAATGATCTGAAATATTGATATGATCCTGATCTAGATTATAACCATACCAAATTTAACTTACTTTAACAGATAAAGATCCTAAACTTAAAAATGTACTGTATTTTGAACTCATGAAATGCATTGATTTTGATATCTACGACACAAAAAAAACATCGACCCTGATTTTCACCATAAAAAATGAAGACATCTAATTGTTTTGTTTTTTACCAAATCGTAAAACGTGTATCACCGATCGAGAATTTTATCGTTTGAAAATTCAACTGAACTGAATTTTAATATACAAATTGAGAAAAAAAATGTTTTTGACGTTTGTTTCCAACAAACATCTTGGCAACTTTTCGAAAAAATATTACATATCTTGTAAATTAGGTTGTAAAATAGCTAATTAAATAAATATAAATATCTTGTTGAAAATATAATACACAACTAAATTTAAATGTTCGTACCTTCAAAATATTTTTCTTCCTAGCTATTTTTATATATATTTTAGAAATATACAAATAATATAGGTTGGTGCAAAGCAAATGTTTGAAATATATTGTGTAAAAGATAATACAAAGCCAATTGAAAATGTGCATACTTTGAAATATATATATGTTTATTATGTTTTCCTTGAAAGGTAATTTAGAATATATTTTTAATATGTTTTCGTGAAGCTAATGTTTAATATCTAGAGAAAAAGATAAAAAAGCTAATTCTAAAAAAATATATACCTTCAAAATATATTTTTATTAGTACATGTTAATTACATAATTATTTTACATATTTTGGTAATTTGTAATCAGGATTTTGGAAAAAAAAAACGAAAAACCGGTAAAATTATTTTTTGTTTCTTATTAAAATTTATTGTAGTAAAAAGTTAAATATATTTTTTTTTCAGTAAAAATGTCCAATATGTATAAAAATAACTCTAAAAATTCACTCAACTGGATTTATTATCAAAAAAACAGTGATTCACCGATCTGGATTTTTTCCGAAAACAAAAAGTATTGAACTGGACCTTTTTTTATAAAAAATACGATTATCTGAATTTTCACCGTAAACAATAAATACCTAGATGTTATTACAAAACACCTATCAAAACACGATCATATTACGATCGTATTGTCTATAAAAAATCTCTGCATCTATTAAAACCCGTTAATATCATGAAACCTCTGTATAAAGTTTGAGAAAGAGCTTTTCGGAGGAGGCCATGGTTGTGTGCTAAAAGCAAATGTTTTCACAAAGGATCAAAAGCACGCCAGGCATCGGTCGGTATCTAAGTGGATTTTACTATGTGTGTTATATTGACTTTTTGATATTTCTTATGAATCAAGTACTTACAATTAAAAACAAACCCCAAGAACTAAAATTGATCCAAAAATACTTTACATAATATTACACTGCAGTCGCTTCCCAACAAATTCTTAAAATTCATATTAGAAATGTCAGTCAGGTGATTTACTTGTCTTAAAAAAAATACAACGCTCAAACATCCGTTTACTAAAATACCGTACGGCAGATAAAGTGCTATTTTAATTATATGCTATTCATCACCTCACAGCTCACATGAATCATATACACACAAGCAAACATAGCACACAAAATGCCTTAAAAAAAAATACGAAAAGCACGAACTTATATAAAGCAATCATATACAAATATTACAGGTAACTTTCGCGAATCAGTTACAGCTATATATTCGCAGAAAACGTGATGTGGTGTTATTTCGTTAAAACGATGAGCTACGTATATTTGTGCTATATTAATAGATAAGATTTGGCTTATAGAGCATTACTCACGGAGTACACATTCAAAATTAGGCGAGTTTTAATCATAATTATATTTAATTCGGAAATGTATAATAGACTCACTTTGTTAAATGGTAGGTTTTTTAAATTTAATATTGATAATTGTTTATGAGGCTAATCAACACACTGATTTTAATATTGACTTAAAGTTATTAAGCTAAGTTGCAATGTGACTTATTTTAAATTGGCAAAGAGCTCAAATGAAAATCTCCGAAGTGGCCGAAAAACACAAGTACGAGATAATATATAGAAAATAGAGATAATGGACAAATTAATAATGATAAGATATAAAAATGCTAAAAAAAATTATTTCCCTTTTTTATTATATTTTTTAAAGTTTGAAAAGATTCGGCATGAGCAATACCCTTTCTCTTCTATTATCAATTTTGAACAGTCAGTCTAATTGGTCAAATTCTTCCAACATTATCCGAAGTATATAATTTCCTGATCAAACATAAAATGTAATATTTTCCGGAAAATGAAGCGCATTATAAAATGTTATTATTTATTGTTTCTGGCAAAATTTAAATAATTTTCTCAAAAGATTCCGGCAAAAGATCTAATTATACTAAACGACATAACATATAATTTATGTTTATTACCACACATGCACTTGCTCATTTTACATATTATACATGTAATTACACAGACAATAATAAATTATCTGTATATAAGTAATTTGTTATGAAATGTCGAAACGATATTGTTTTGTATACACAACGAATTGTCGTGTGAAATAACCTTCATTGTGCATTTGCAAGCAATTTCTATGTGTACTTGCACTCATACTTTAGTATTTAGACAATAATAAATAAATATCTATATATTATATATACTCCTATTTGCGTGACATTGAATCTATATAGACCAGATTATAAGCTAATGTATATAATATAGCTTTGCTTTATAATGCGTTGAAGATCGTTCGCTAAATAGATTAATTTTGCATTTCAAAAAAAAAATATTCCTGGAGTTACTAAACAGGAGCAAACATTTATTGGCACAAAAACAGGCGACACAAAAAAGTTATTTGTTTGTTTACTTGGGAAAATTATATTCACGATGACCCCGACACAAGAAAGTGCGGTTTTCGCTACTTCAAACCGAACGTGTACTGTCTTTCTGTGAAACCGTCATTTTTCGGGTTATTTGTGGAACGTTTTTTTTTTTTAATATTCATAAATAAAGAAAGTGTTGTATAGCAGATTTCATGGGGAGTCCATGTATTATATTCGTATTTGCATATGTGTGAAATTACGCGGTACTATTATTGAAGAAATAACTCTTTTTATTATCCGGATTTATTCGGAAAATTTGTGTAGAATTTGAAGTTTATCTACATTAAATTGGCTAAATTCTGTAATAAAAAGTGTTGTTTTTTTTAGATTATTATACATATAATGAATTAAATATACAATTGGATTGATTTAAAGCAATTAGATAAGAAAGAATTGTTTCTTTGTTTTGTATTATATGATTCATGAGGTACTTATTGTTGTTTTTCACAAAGAGATATTTAGGTTAATCCACGTTTATTTTTAGCTCATTATCTGCAAGTCTTAATTTAGATATCTATTTGAAACAAAATGAAGTTTTCTTTGGTAATATTTGTATCTGATCACTTTTCGATTTATTTTACATTTTATTGAGGGGAAATAATACCCCTAGGGTAGGGAGGGGTAAAAGTTTTGTCTACATTTAGAAAAAATCCATTTATAGATTGTACAGAGGTGGTAGGGGAGGGGGTTATGTTGTTAAACTTTGAGCCTCTCCCACACTAAACGTATGATTTTCCCTCAACAAAATGTTGATATATATGGTCAGAGAGGGGAGGCGTGGGGTTGGTTGGTTCAAAATCTCGTAATTCCTAAAGTGTACTTTCGCCTACAAAATTAAGTCTAATTTAAAATGTTGCGATGTTATGAAATAATCGAAAAAAATGACCTCGAAATATAATGTCAATAAGCTTTTGCAATAAATATAGCGAAGCCTATATTGTCATTGATCATCGTTGTTCATTTCAGTTTTTGGTTGCAATAAAAACATATTTGGAGAATGTTTTCGATCGAGTTCCATAATATTGAATCCGGCCAATTTTTTGTTTCTCATGAAACTATTTTTGTTTGCTTTGTATAGGATATGAGGTTTGGCTGATACCGATTGAATAAAAAAGTTATTGAAAATTGCGAAAATTGAGTTTACTCAGTATGCTGCGTAAAAAATAAAGCGTTAAGTATAAAGGTGCTAGGAGCAAGAATGCTCATGTGAGAAAAGTTCGAAAAAGAAAATAATAACTCGAAAAATCGTTAACCAAATCTTAAAACCAGTTTTCTGAAAAATTGTATTTTTCAAACTGGTCTCCACGATATGTTAAGAACTACTAATTTTAAAGTACCTTCCATGGCCAAATTATTAGACGCACCTGCATTTTTCTGGAAATCAATTAATTGTTAAATACCACATGGTAATAAAATACATTTTTAAGTGAAACTTTTCAAATTTTTTAATAATAATGTAAAAAATGTACATAAATTAAATTATTTTTTTTCGGCAGAACGGTCGTTCGAGCTCACCACACAGTGTCATCGCACTGTACATGATTCTGCCGCCAGAAACTGCAACCTTCGGCTCTAGGCGCATCTGGCCCGACTAACTATCCAGGTAAGTTTTATTACAAATTATTATTGATTCAACTAAAACACCTTCGTTTTTGTTGTTTTATTTATGATATAGTTTAATATAAATGCAATAATGCAAAATATATTGTCTTATTTCTAGACGAAGAAACTGGCGGAAAACTCTAAACTAGGGTACACCAGGAGAAACGACTTGAGAACAATCCTGAGCTGACAATTGGCGACGCGACAACCGTTAACCTGACTAACTTGTACAAATACAAATAAAAATTCAATATTTGGTTAGCAGCAATTGGATTGCACAGTTTCCTGTATATTTGTATTTTTCTTCCAGACATTAATTATCCCCTCCATTAACCTTGTTTTGGAGGTTAAGGCCTCCTTAGTCATTTCCCTCTCACGAGCTCCCAAACGTTTTGGATTGGATTCATGTCCGAAGATGTACCCGGGCCAACTACGTTTTTATGGAATTCATAAATTTGATAAAAAGAAGTAGTTATTGAACAATTTAAAATAATTTGATGAGAAATTAGGCTGAAAATTATATAATTTCCATGGTGCGTCTAATATTTTGACCAAGGACTGTTGATAAAATGTATTGTATCCTAAACCTAAATTTAGATGATATTTGACTTTTTTTAAATTTAATTTTAGAACACTTTAAAGAAAAAACAGTTGACTTTTATGCACACTTTAAGAGTAAATAAATAACTGTTAGTCGGATCCAAACACAGATAAGTTTAGATATTACTCAAATTTTTAATTTTTTTTATGAGTGTATTATTGCAAAGTCGAAAAATCGGGATGAATTTTAAATCCCTCTTCGGAAGCATTTTTTTTGTTTCAGGTCAAAACGATGTAACACAAATTAGGTCAATTTTATTGTACAAATGCATTCGACAATACTTATTGTCTACCTGTCTAACGCGCAGAAAATACCGTATGTTTGAAGGGTGAGAATATTTATACGAATTTGGTACTATATGGCAGTCGTCGTTAGGTCGATGTAAGGAACCAGTTTAACTTGTTTGACAATTTCATTAACAAAATGGGACAACCCAATAGGGACGGATATATCGAAACGGATTAATTTGTATTTATTTTTGTGAACAAAACGTTGCGTTTAAAATCTTAACCTGAGCCCTGGAATTTCGATTTTAAAAATGTTTTAAAATTGATTTTTTTTAAAATGTAATTTATATATTACCATTTATCTCAACTGGTGCCGACCATTTGCGATAGATGTTGGTGCAAAATGTGTATAGATAAGTTTATTACGTATGACGTTTGACGCATGAGAACATATAATAACGCATTGAAACGCTTAGATAGAACTGTTATATCAATAGTTTGATGTTGAGATAATCTGCCTAAATCGCTACCCAAGGTAGCGATTCTGTGCACATTCTAATCTATGCAATCGGTTGTTCCATTCAAAAAGTCCTGCGGCGTCTCTAGCCGATTTTAGAAAGTCTTCTTTCGATTATATTACAATTCGAGTGTTTTTGCGTTGAAAAATTCTTATAATGGACTCTTGTTGCGAGGATAATTTTGTTTTTATGTTTCTTGTAATGATTAGTCGGTTATATGAGCTATATAGGCCTAATGTCTTCACTGTTATGTCTGCTTGAATCGCATTAAAAACCAATGTTTCAGAATATTACTGAATCTCACTTATGTCTTTATACCATTATTGGCAATATCCATATAAGATGGCAACACTTGATTTTTGCTATTTCATCAGTCAGATGTATTCATACTCAAAATTTTGCGACATTTTAAGACAATTCCATTTTAAGAACTGTCTATTTTAAAATTTTATTAAAATTGGTATTCAAAAACAATTTTAAGGATTTCAATAAAATTTCATAAATATGATTTCTAAAATTTATATATATTTCTTAAAAAAAAAATCGATTTTAGCTTAAAATTTGTTGTTATGTAAGGCGAAAGTTGTCAATTTATAAGGAGATTTACCTATAATATTTGAGGAATATTTGTGAGACATAATTGTATAGATATTTTAAATATACAAATTATTATCCCATGTATAATTTGTATTATTGTTTTAGAAAATCCATCAAAGGACTATTTGTTGGTTTATATAATAATGCTTCCTAATAGTCGTATGCGAAGGAGGTTGTTGGTTGAAGCACTTCGATGAGAACTTGAAAGATATTCATGGTATCTTTGAATATTTTGAATATTTTAACAATTAAATTAATTGATTTTTTATTAGTTAATCTAATTAACTTAACTTAACTTAACATTCCAGATGAGAGGCACAGCTTTTATTAAAGAAATTCGTCTAGACAGAATACTTGCACGAGCTCTAATGCTGGAAATGGAGGCACAAAACCCAGATCTGCAAATGAAACTGTCAAGCAGTATTCCATTCATGTTGCGTGCTATTTCCGCTTTTCATTTTTACGGTAATGGAAGCTACGAAAAACCAACGGGCAAAAACTATTTGTGTGCGAAGTCACAGGCCTAAGCCGAAGCATTGAGTTGGTGACAGAAGAGCTCATAAAAAAACTTTCGGCAAAATATAAAGTTCCAGACAACCGTTATTATGGACAAATTAAAAATGCCAGGAATATAATGTACCCTAGATGGATCCCACATAGCTTTGCACCAACCTTCTGCCAAACAAAATGGATATTTATACTACAACTGAAAGCATTTTTATAGTATAAATTTGCTAGCGGCATGTGATGCAAATCTTAGTTTTTTGTTCGCTGATGCAAATTATCCTGGGTATGTTAATGACTCAGCTAGATGTCACCACTGAAACGGCACATGCAACAAGCACCATGTCCATCAGCAAGTGGTTTAATACTAGGAGATTAATAGAATTGTGGATGCTTACTCCTTTTTTAAATGCGTCGCATGATTCCAAAGAGGATCACTACATCATTGTCCATAAGAGAAAGAAAGAGCTTTTGGTGTGTTAAAAATGCGATTTCGATGTTTGTGCCATCATCGTACAATTACTTCCCTAAAAAGGCATCCAAAATTATTGTCGCATGTATCATCATTACACAATATATGCATTAAAATAAACATTTCGTTTGCCGAGAGTGAGGAAGATATTGAAGTAGCAGAGGCTCAGGATGATGATGATAACTCAAGCAGAATTTTTAAAGCTGGCAGACGTGCCAGATTCCATTACATTAACAACTATTTTTAATGTAAGTAGCATTTATAAAATTAAAAAAAATCCAAAGTTAGAGTAGGTAGAGTCCGAAAATGATTGAAGTCCGTCTACGGATTCCCTTCCCAGAGTTGTGAGGCTCGCTCTTCTAGATCGGATAGATTTGTTTTACAGGGCGGTCCGCCTCTAGTTTTACTTCCTTGCACGCGAATAGAACGAGCCTTAAACCTTACACTGTTGTTCCTATTTTTGAACTCTGCCACTCTTTTGTGGTCCTATACCGTCAGAATTGGATTCTGTTGCCATTGATTCCCATTTATTTTTTCTAACCTCGGGGTCTCCAGCACCAGTTCTTATTTCACCGTAGAACGCATTGTTTTTGGTTCGGTTTCTGGTGATTCTAAAATATTAAACCATTTAAATATTTTTTTATTAATACAATTTAATTAAATAACTTACTAATTATATTTTTATAATTTTTTTTAATGTTCTTATGTTTTCTAAATTCAAATGAAAAGTTATATTTGACATTTTCCGAATATATGTCGTAATTTTAAGAAATTCTTAAAAATTTGTTTCGAAAATTGTCTGCTGGGAACACTAATTTTAAATTCCATTTTAGAAACATTAATTTTAGAGCTATTTTAGCTAAAATGAATGACCACTTTTGAGTGTGAATGCAGCTGGTTCCATACAAATTTCAAGCAAAAATATATTTATTTCTAGTATTTCTAGTCCAAGAAAAATAAGCAAATCTAACATTTGATTTCGAACTCCCGCTGTAACTGATCCAACAGCATGCAAATGTCAGCATCATGCTTGGCTGCAATTAGTCAATGTATATTGCCATTATAACTTTATTGTCAGTGCCTTCACTAACAAATACACACGGATCTGCTTCAATTGCAATTGCAGCTTGAATTTATTCAGGAAATGCGTAAATTTTTGATTCCAGCATCGCGCTGACTGCTTCAGTCCATACAAGCTTCGATTTAGTTTGCATACTTGATTCGTTCCATTTGAATAATACTCTGGCTGCCGCATATAGATATTCTCGATCAAATTACCATGCAGAAACGCGGTCTTGACGTCATATTGCTTTAATTTTAGTCGTACATTTAACAACTAGACTAAACGTTTCTTCGTAATCTATTCCATGTTGTTAACTAAAACCACGTGCAACTAAACGAGCTTTGAACCGTTCCACATCTCCAGCTAATTTTCGCTTTACACAAAATACCCAGCGATTGTCGATCACATTACAGCTTTCAGGATTGGTTGCGAGAGTCCATACTTTGTTCTTCCGTGAATTCATCTCGTCATCTATAGCTGCTTTCCAATGTTAGCTGTTTGCTGATGTAATTGCTTGTATATAATTTTGTGGCTCATTATTTTTTACCACAGACAAATAATCGAAAACTGTCAACGCCATCAACTTTAACTTCATTGTTCGGTTTATCTTGACACGCTGGTTCTACTACCAAACAAGTGGAACACTTCATCATCCTGATTTGGTTCAAAGGTATTTTTCTCTTGAATTTGATCAGCTGCATCTACTGGCTTATTGGGCTCTCCTGTATTTTTGGTCTTTTCGTCACGATTTCCAAACAATCTGTCTTGGCATGCAACATTGTACGCGCAGGCTTTACGATGGCTGATCTTTCGTGTCGAATGCTATAACGGTGCAAAATGGACTCTACGTTTTTGTTTACGTACTCTGAGGCATTATCTGATAGCGATACTTGCTAATCACGACGAACATCTGTTTTCACTGACAATATATATTTTGTAATCAACTGACTTATTGGATCCTTTAATTCCTTGTGGGACATAGGGCCAGTGTGCGATGTTGCACACCGGGAAGCATTGTTATTCAGCTTCAACTTGAAGAAAAACACGACCGAGGCTCATCAAATGTTGCATACAGCTTACGGCGACGCTGCTCCATCAATT
>JANSTU010022861.1:0-27946 GCA_027564075.1 Bolitophila hybrida
GGATGTATGGAAAAATTATTCGCTGGAATAAAAAACAAGTAACGCCATCTCTTGCAAAACCGCACGAATTAATTTGTCCAGACATTATTTAAAAAAATAATAAAGTTTTAAAAAAAATATCAAAAATGAATTTAAAGATTTTTGAAATCTAAAACTTATATGTTATAACATAATTGTCAAAAGTTATTCTTTTTTATAGGAAATTGGTTATTACAATAAATATTTTCATTTATTCACGATGCATAAAATAAAAGTCTACAAAATTCAGTTATACTTTATAATCCAATCAAATCTAATAAATAAATATAAAAATATATTATAATCTAAAATTTACATTGTGGCCTCCATGTTGACTCACGCATTCATGACATCTTCGCATTCATGACATCTTCGATTGCTGCCTTCATGTCAATATTGAAAAGGTTCTCAGCTTATTTCACATCTACTTCTTCAATACGTTGTTTAAGATGATATATTGTATTAAGTGTTATACGGCAAAGACGTACTCCTTCATGGAACGCCATACAAAAATATCCAAAGGATTTATATCGGGAGATCTTAGAGGCCATTGAGTGGGCCATTGCGCCCAATCCATCTGTTGCCTGTATATGTTCTGTTTAAATATTGGGCTCAATCTTTTTGAAATATAATTCTGTTTCTTATACTTATTGGTACTTCATCATTCGGGTAGAGGTTAAAGTTGTTCCAAAAATTCAAGGTAGTTTAATCCGTTTAATCTTGGCTGTAACACTATTGGCCCGATGAGAGTTTGACCAATTATTCCTGCCCATATAATAATGATGAATCTGGTACATACACTGAATCTCTTCCAATGTTATTAATTCTCACAAAAAATCTTCTGTTGGGTGTTTGGCTATTTGGATATCGACGAGCGTATTCTCGTTCTCCTTGTAATCACTTGCCGTTAAAAAAACAATAAACGAAGTGCATTTCAGCAAATTTTTGCGTGGTATAAGAACTCATACTTAATTAATATTTTTAATTGCAAAATTTTAAAATTGAATAAATAAATAAGCTTTCGTAAAAAATGATTATGTGCAGATAAACTTGCAGATAGAAATATATATAACATATATAGATATATAAGCATATTTATATATTTATTTGTTTATGTGCCTCTGCTCCTATGTACTCGTATATAATTTTATATCTGGTTCCTTTATAAAATTTTCCAAATCCGTCTTTGCCTTATTTAATATTTGCTGTTAATGGCACGTTGGAAAAAATATGTTTGCCAACTCTCTGTGCCGGACTATTCTTTGCCTAAAAATTTTAACTAATAAACTGAAAATGGGTATTCTGAATCTTATATGCGCTTGCATGCCATTTATTTGTGTGCTGCATGCAGAATGTTGTGATTGGGTCCAATTCTTTTCACGCAGTATTTAGCTTTTTGCATGCCCTACGTTACGCACTGGGCGCGAAATGCCAATGGGTTGTATGATTCACGAACTTTTACGAATACCTACCGAACGCTTGATGTCGTCATATTCGGAATGCATCATTTTTTTGTAACGGATTTTCCATTCTGCACGCCAGTATAATAATTTTCAATGATAAAAGTTTACATACAGATATTTTCCTAGTAACGTAAGTAACGTTTTTTTCGGGTAGAAAATAACGTAGGGAAAACAGTTTTTAAACTAGAAAAAACGTTGATTTTTAAAAATTATTTTTATACTTTTTGTAAAATAAAATCATAATCATAAAAATAAAACTATATATGAAATCTCTCCATATATCTCTACATTTTGGGTTGCGTTCTATAAAAAAAATACAAAATAAATGTCAAGAAAATATCAATAACATAAATGTTACAACGTACATACAAAAAGTGTTGTTGTTATTGTTTAGTGGCAGAGGTATATAAAATATTTCTGAAATAACCAAAAATTACGAAAACTTGTAAGTTTAGAGAAAACAAGTTATACTAGGTCACATTACATCAACTCACGTACCGCATACATTAAAGCTTGTCTTTATTGATCGTTTTTTTGATCTTCTTTAACCTCACTCATATACACCTAAGTAATTTCTAGTAAAGAAATAAAAGGAAAATAGTAATTTGATTAACTAGGAAAATACCGTTTATTTAATAAGTTGTTACGCAGGCCATAATATTGGCCCTTTGTACAACTTCATTATTGATCCTCGTGTGAAGGTCCGTGATCATCTTCCGAGAACCCGTTTTTGCTCTCAACGAAGGCTGTGATGCTCTTGAGACTTAATTCTTTGTAGTTATTGGTGTGCCTAGATATAAATATAGATTTAGATTTAGTCTACACGTATCAAGTGACTCCCTTTTCAGTGTATGAAGTTTATTCATGTGTGTCTGTATGGTAGTTCTCCTCTAAGAAAGGGAGATTCGCATGGCAGGTCCTGGTCCGATTAAAGAAGTTTCGGACCCTTTGCGTGCCAGTTCATCGGCAATTTCCCACAAAGCCAGAATGGCCCGGGATCCAGAAGAGCTATACTGAATTTAGTAGGGCTAGAAGATCAAGCGTGGACTGGTATTCCTTTAGCAGACCCGATCTTGTTAAGTGTGTGTCAATAGCTTTTAGTGCTGCTTGACTGTTATAGAGGAAAAGTAGAGTTTTGTTTGTTATTTATTTTTCAAGAAGGATTTGTGCAGAAGAATCGCATGTATCTCTGCTTGAAATACTGTTGCAAAGTTTCCAAGTGGTATGTCGAGCTTTATATTTTCTCTACTTGAAAAGATTCCAGCACCTGATTGGCCGTCCATTCTGGAGCCATCGGTGAAGATAGTAGATCAACTTCCAGTGAAGTGGCTCTCATTCTATTACATTACAAACTATCTAACTTCTCATGGTAGCCTATTTACAAATTATTAAACATATTAAAAAAAAATACTTGAATACGTAATCACAATTTATAAACTGTTTTACTTCAACTTGCACTCATCAGTATATTATTTCCCGAGTTATTTCCTAATATATAAAAATTATGGAATTAAATTCCTGTAACCACACAATTCCGGTTAACTATCTAATTGTAAAATAAATAATTGTATTTATTTTGTGTAATTGTAAAACTGTATTTTATACTTTATTATGTATATTGTTTATTTATATAATATGGTAATAATAATAATAATTCGTTAAAGACATAGACCTGTAGTCTTATTCAATAAATATTAAACAATACGTTTAATCTTAAACATTTATACAGTCCACAATTCGAAAATACATTCAATAATAATATTTCACGTACATACTAACACACGCACAATTACGAGTACATGCAACATGTACTTACACATACACTTGCATAAACACAGATTGTATTGCATACAATCTGCCATTTCATCATACACAACAGTCGTGCTCACACCTGAATTTTCAATATTAACTAATAAAAGGCTTCTTGCAAATCGGCAAAGTGTTTTTCTAAAAAAATAAAATTCACAATCATCAATATAATTAGTTTATGGCCACAATTTAATTTAATTTAACCAGAGGATAAACAGAGCCTGGGATATTTTTTTTCGAGTTTTTGGACTTTTCCAAAATTGTAATAAAAAAAGCAATTTGCCATTTTCAAGAAGCGCAATGTTCGGTGAAAGCATTCAGTGTGTTAAAAGTATAAAAAGTTATTACACAAGTTATCGCAAAAAGTTAATTTGGTAATTTGTGAACAAACGTTATTTTGTGAACACTGAACAAAAAAAATACCGTAATATGCACATGATGATAATTAGTTTATTGCACACAAACAATAAGAGAACATTCAAAAATTATGAATAAGAACATATAGTGAAATAACAGTGAGTTTCAGTGCAACGTGATGTGGAAGATATCGTAGAACGATTGAATGAAAGTTCAAGAAGCATCTTCGAATTCGTCGAGAGATTGCCCCAAGCATTGCTCTTCGTTTCTATAACGAATTAGCAGATCTCTGGACGATTGGATACTATACGCAATCGTTCTTCAGCGCTACTGCACTTCGATCACAATTATTCACCAACACTCCAGCGCTGTTGCCGCGGTCGTCCAACAACACATATGCTCCATACCACTCGCCTATCGGTGGATATGGAACATCGGTCAATTCATCAGTTTTCATATAATATGCCAAATGCATCGAGCTCAGCTGGTCGGCCATTGTCCTTTTATGAACAGTGTAATTCAAACCCGACCATGTACGGAACAAATCCGTAGCAATGCATGGTTCAAATCAGTATGCTCAGCTACCGCGCATAATCCTTCCCAAATGCAGTGGGAATTATTCTGAATAGGAAGCTTTCCATGACTTATTCGAGTCCATGGTACACCAGAATCGCACGATTCCACCAGTTCATAAATTATGGGAACAGTTTCTTGGATCTTCAACAGTAATGCCTTCATACTTTCAAAGCTTTCTCGAAAGTCGCTTTCGTACGCTGGAAGCATTAGGAGACACCAGCAAAAGCAATCAGTTGGAGTACAAATCTAAACCGGTACCAACAAAAGTTCGAAATTTGCACTCCGCAACAAAGGAAAACTGTTTCTTCTGCCAAGGCCCACATCATATTCTAGAATATAATTCATTTAAACTCTAGAAGAGCGCCGAGAGTATGTTCTTAAAAAATGTCTTTGCTTCAGGCAACAAGCTTAAAGTCGTGCAATTGGTCGCACACCGAATGATTAGAATTAGCTTATCCATTATTTTACATACATTCCAAAGCCTTTAGACATTCTCTTAGATATATATAAATTCCTTTGATCCATATTCGGGACATTGGGCATCAGCAACAAAATTCCATTCCAAAGATTGCCAAAGACATTCTGTGCGCGTTGCACATCTGTAATATGTTTGTGTTTGTGCTACAAAAACCCAGTCAGAAAAGTTTATATGAAATTGTTATTTTTTAAAATTTCCGCACTCTATACGTTTCCATGGAGTTTTTAGAACAGACATTCCGCGTTCCTTTGGTTTTTCACCCCGCGGTTGCTAATCCTATCGCCAACTTCAAAAATAACCTAATTTTTCGTTTTTGCAATTTGTAGAGAAATAAAAAAATTAACGTTTTTAAAAAAAGGCGTGTTCTCTCTATGGTTGGTCTTGTGTTGGGCTTGTGTTCAATGTGAATGATAAATGCGAACAGGTTTTTTTTAATGTAACCTGCTAACATAAGTACCAGCAAGATTTACGGACAAATTGCACTTCACGACGAAAATATATGTCTGTCTCATATAATAATTTACAATTAGCTCAGTCTTCTTCCATATAGTACTCAACTAGTCTAAATAGAGACGAACAACGCACAATCGATCCCTGAATTAAAGAATATATCAATACAATTATTAAAGGTCTGCAAATATTGATTTAAAAAATGTTAAGTGCCATGTAATATGTTATGTTACAAGGTGGGAAAAAAAGAAGACATCCGATGTTGTTTGGCTCACATTTTTTTCTAAATGAAAAACTTTGATTCTGTTTTTTGATTATGTTTATTTCTCATTGGATCCTATAATCCCTTGTGGGACATAGGGCCAGTGTGTGATGCCGCACAGCGGATTCATTGACCATTACGGGTTCACACGAGTGGTCAGCTCATGCTAATGTGCTGTTTGTGCTGTGATTGGAACTACTGTGCTCTAACATTCACAGCCCCGATGGTTAGGAGTCTTAATCTGCCCTGACGCGACTCTAACAACTTTGCAGGGCAAATGCGCATATATTTGAGATATCTCTATGCACCGAGATCTATCTTGCTATTTATATTCGGAATCGTGAATCATTAACGCCATCATACACTTATTGTTCTATACAGGGTGCGTGTGTATATGTTAATTGATGACATTAATGTTCCGTTATTCCAAACCAAACACATATTTCAGAAATAGGCTATTAATAGCAATAGGAACCTACTGATTTAAACATTCGAAAAACACTTCGGTCTGCCGGCCGGGATTGAACCGGCGACTTCCCATAAGCCAGGCCAACGCGTTAACCCACTCGGCTATGGCTATGGCGAGATATACACAATGGAAATAATGCTCGATTTGAATATTGAGAGAAACGACAAATGTCAGTGTTTGTTAAAGCAAGACAAAAATCAATGCATTTATTGAAAACAAATTATCCAGGAACTAAAAAACGTGTTGCTCAAAGCCAAAGCGGAGAAGTAATACTGCGTTATCATTCCACGCGTCCAAAATTAAGCACATTATGTTGCATGTATTTAATAAACCTATAAAATTCTAAAATTGCAAAATTGATTAGAATTGTGTGTTTAATAGTTTTATTTCCAAAATAATTTCGTCTGCTAAAATATTTATTAATATTTATATTTCCTTGTACTGAAGTGTTTTTGTAATATTTGTGTGTAAAATTATAGTAAAGGGCCGTACTGAGGAGTTTATTACTTTTATTAGATTACCAAATACAGCATCAATGCGCGAAGCCTATAGGTAAAAGCTATTTGAACACATCATGTTCACATGACCAAGGTCGATGATATGCACCAAACACTTTTGATTCTATTTTTGCAACGACAATCACCAACAAAATGAGTATGGTCGTCCCGAGTTTGGATTTGGAAATGTCTATAGCTATACTGCTGGTCGAGTTAATAGGGTTGTTTTGTGTATAAATGTTAAAGTTCGATGGGTTCACATTTATGTCCATCACGGTAATACATAACATATATTTAATAAAATAATTCTTCCTAGTGATTTCTGGTTTAATGAACCCCAATCTGATTAGGAGAAGCCTCAAGGTTAAAATTCAAACAATACATGGATATGTCCGTCTTTAATATTATGTAAAAAAGAAGCACTTGTTTTTTTAATTTTATGTTTATTTATATTAGAAATTATTGAGATTGAGATTTTCATAAGTGTTCATATTTAAAAACAGCGAATGGTAAAAAAAACAACCAAATAATATTACAATCTTTTTTAAGTAACGCAAAACTATGGTGCACCACTGGAAATCCATGCATTCTTCTCCAAAATCAATTGAACCGCTTAATTATTGAACGAAAGATCCAAAGTCTAAACACAGACAATATACATACATATAGAGCGCGCACTTATATATAAACTTGACGGCTAAATATTATTAAGTGTTCAAGAATGTAAGACAATGTTTAATATGTAAGTAATTTGCGTGTCTGTACATAGTATATAGTTTTGTGGTTCTCTTCTGGGAGCACCAGCACGCATGCGGATGGCTAACACAAAGAAAACAAAAACCACTTTCGTACAATATTAAAGTTAACACACACACATACACACGCTTATATATTAAATACAGACATAAACCCATATAGTCAGACACACACACATTGCGCGATGTGCATTTTAAGTGATGGAATGCGTTTGTTTGTATGTGTTTACGTGTGAAAAAACAGACAATTGTAAATTAATATAATGTACGAGAATTCCATATTAACTATAGACGAGCTTGGCCAAACAAACACAATCTTAAACAAGTATATTTTGTATACACGCTGGGAATTGAGATTAAAATACAAGGCTTAGGCGAAGATGACTACGTAGCTTAAGAAAAAAAGAATAGATATGGCATTTAATTTATTATTAACCTACATAAACGTATTAACAAGTCATTGCGTTTTTAAAGAGTTTAAGAAATGTTTGGATTTTTGAGTTGCGGTTTAGCGCATCATTTATGATTTCTGGGTGGAAATTTTGATAAGATACCATTTGAAAAAAAAAGAGTTTGACTTGATTGCGATCAGCATGCATTTTTATGATGCGTGTCGACATTTTATCAATGAATTTTACTTCAAATTGCTGAAATGAAATGTTTAAGTATTTCTAGGCAACTTATAGGCTTCAGCAAAAATTTAAAACAAACTAACATTTTTAAAATGTACATCTGTAAAGTGTAAAGCAAAAATTGAGCAGCTGTCAGCGTTCATACACATAAACGTCGTTTTGTAATGAAACGTAATAATAGTGTAATCTTCCAATACGACACATTCACAATGAATTTACTCCAATTTGTGTCTTGTTTAAACGACTGAAGAAAAATCTGACCATTGCAAGACCATTGTTCATTACGAGATGCTGCAATATTCAAAAAGCAAAAAAAGGTGATGAATCGAAATGACTCACAAAAAGTCAAGATCTCAATACAATAAAAAGGAACAACATGCTAAAAAATATTATAACTTGAAATATTAAAGTATTTCATAAGCAAATTAATTGAAATTAAATTTTTAATTAGATGTCCTATTTAATCATATTACATTTTTTTATAAAGATTTTATGAAAAGATACCCTTTTTATTTAATCGTTTTTATATTTCGCTAAATCAATAACCAAGGACATTCCTTATACAAATATATGTAAAGAAAACCATCGACATATTACTCTGTAGCGTAGCCCCAAAAAACACATAAATCGAGATGACTCACGCACATTCATCATTTTGCGGCGACACAAGTGCTTGGGCTTATATTCATGTCTTCAAGACGGAATACTCAAAATAAACAACAGCTAAAAAAAACAGATGCCCCATCTTGGAGTAAAAGCGTATATTATATGCTGTATTCATGTAATATGAATTTAAGCACACCCAAAATATGTTATATATACTATATTATGTATATAACGTATAATGTCTCTAATACATTAACCTAGTCACTGGCACACATGGCTCTCGGAAAAAAGTATATAAAATATAATAGAGCTAAAAGTGATTCCAGCCAAATAAAGATAACGAACATTTCCTCGGGTAAATTCTCGAAGATGCACAAACACATATAGTGAAAAGCAAACAAACGTCCGCTCCGAAAGGCGCCTTATATATTAAATGTATTATATATTACATGATGGTAAAGTCAAGAAAACCAAACACTTGAACAATTAAATCCGATTAAGCAGCACTGATAAGAGTAAATATATACATTTACATATACTCGTATGTGAGTAAAACTCGCCTTTTGTGGGTGCTTTTTCCCAAGACCAATAATGACAACCATTGTTTGCCCTCGCATTATAATATACTATATAGCTGGGACTTCACCTTGAGCGTGGGCGACCGGGATGTGGGAAACTCGTGCATTTACAACAAAACTCACTTAAATACAGTTGTGCGAATCATTTGCAATTTCAAGACATGCCACCGAGTGTGAGAAGCGTATTGCAATTATATTTTTTTTAACTATAGTTTTTTTTTAACTACTATAAAAACGTCATCGTATTTTATTTATACATGTTATGCAACAACAACAACATTGCAGTTGCACTATGCAGTTTTAGTGGTTTTAGAGTTGGTCTGCATTTAAATGCACCCGCGGCAAACGCACACACATACACTCTTAGATACAAATATGAAGTTTCTGTTTTCCATGTACACATATATTTATTATTATAAAACTGGATGCCGCCTCGCGTCTAATATATTTGAATTCCAGGCATGCATATATTCTCGGAGCACGCTGCTGGCGCACGTTCCACTTTAATTGAATAATGTATATAAAACACAAAACATACTCATACAACAGCCGCAGCACATATTCCAATGTAATGCTAAAGCATAAACATACATGTCATAAACAGTGGAGCAGCATTCGCAAATCTGTTCACTGGGACATTTTTTCTGTCTTGCTCGCGCTCTTGTAACTGTCTATATATGGCGCATTACAGGAACAGATGCTCCCGGAATAATCACAGATGTAATTCCGACACGTGCATTTGATATGATGTCATCGCGGTCTGAATATTTAACACTGTTGAATGTACCTATACCATATGGTATGAATGAGGGACAGGGATTTGATATTTGCATGTTTGTTCCAGAAATTTGTTATGTCAATAGTTTAGATTTCTTGGATTCAGTTTATTTTGTAATATGTAATTAAAAAAAAAAAAACAATATTTCTACATTTTAATTTAACATTTTACATTTTTACATTTTAATACATTTTTAATTTAAAATATGTATTACTATTTTAAATTAAAAATGTATTAAATATCTTAATAATTAATCTAAGTAGGCACACTTTACATCGACTACATAACATAAATATTTATCATTATGCATGAAAACTCATTTGAACTAATGATTAAATCAGTCATGCGGCTTGTATATCTAAAGAATTGCGCATGTGGCTTGAGAGAACACACGCTCAAGACAATGCAACACTTTATTGTATGCTAATTACCCTGAACTAGTTGTTACGTTCCTTATAGTGCTTAATTATAATAATGCTATATTGCATTGTTTATTAATATATTTATATACAAAATTTTATAAAGATATAACGCGTTGTAATGGTGCGTCATAAACAATTTAATTGAATCATACAGTGAAATAAATAGAGTAAATAGATCAATTAATTTATTGTGTAATTGGATGTTTGATTTTTTGTATTCGTTTGAATGATCAAATGTTGTGCCAATATAGATTTACACATATACATCTTCGTATTTATAGATCATGCGAGGCTACAGGAAAAATAATAGTTTTGAAGGTGAAATGCGAAATTAGCCAGCATGCAATTAATACCTTAGACTTTTATCCTAAAGGATTTTATTTTACAAAAACTTTGATAAATGTTTTAAACATCTTCGATTGGACGTGCTTTGGATGATTTGCTATTTTGAAACAAAATGTATGTTTTATCGACTTAGCCAGTCAACGGTTATTCAAGTATACTATAATGACATGACGCTAGACCGGACTAGAACAAATTTTTGTAATCCTTGTGATGTACATCAATAAAACATTTCAAATTTTCATTTCTCAATGTAGACATCTGCATTTAACATAATGTGCACCTGAAAAAATCCACACAAAAACTGTTGGCACAAATTTATCTTTAGAAATAAATCTGTTTCGGGATTTGAATCTCGCTAGTCATCATCTTTTTAGACGTTAAACTGAAATATGGGCGGCGTGAATTATCCAACATCGGACTTTCCTCTCACTATAACAAAAATAAGACTGGCACAATAAAACACAAGTAACAACCGGTGTGAAAGTCCTAGTCCCTGAAATATGTTTCATCATTTTTCTAATGGATGTTTTGGTGAGTTAGCGTGGAATATTGACTTTGTTATGGTATTTTACATCCTTTATAAATAAATTTAATTTTAACCATAGCCATAGCCGTGTGGGTTAACGCGTTGGCCTGGCTTATGCGAGGTCGCCGGTACGATCCCGGCCGGCAGGCGTTTTTCGAATGTAGCACTTTAAATCAGTAGGTTCGTCTTGCTATTAATAGCCTATTTCTGAAATAGACTATTGATTTGGAATAACGGAACATTAATGCCATCAATTAACATTTACACACGCACCCTGTATAGAACATTAAGTGTATGTTGGCGTTGATGATTCTCGATTCCGAATATAAAATAGCAAGAATGATCTCGGTGCATAGAGATATCTCAAAAATATGTGCATTTGCCTTGCAAAGTTGTTAGAGTCGCGTCAGGGCAAATTAAGACTACTAACCATCGGGGATGTGTTGTTAGTGTTAAAGCACAGTAGCTCCAACAGGAGTATCACAGCTCAAAACAGCACATTAGCATGACCTGACCAGTCGTGTGATACCATAATGGTCAATAAATCCGGTGTGCGAAATCGCACATTGGCCCTATGTCCCACAAAGGATTACAGGATCCAATGTGATGATATAAATAAACTTGTCCTGAACGTTTCTTTGTAAGACTCCTAACCATCGGGGATGTGTTGATGGAGCTACGGTGCTCGAACACAAATGCTCTAAAAGTCTATTTTAAACAAACCAAATAAAACAATGTTGGCCATGCAATACCATTTTTTTTCAGTTTAACTTAAATTCGCAGTTACAGCTTGATTTTTATAATGAATACATTCAGTCGATTTCAAATATAAATAAAAATAATTTACGAATTATTACGATGAGTAAATAAATAAATGAGTAATAAAATAAATTGCTGATGAGTACCAAGTAAGTTTGGCGTCCGTAAAACGAAAGGGCAAATGTGGTCGAAAACGAATGACCACTAAAAGAGACGTCAATATTTTGCAAGAAATAGCATCATTAATCCAATAAAGAACAGTTCCGAACTAAAGATTGCTTTACAGAATGCTGGAATTGACATTGATCCGTCAACCGTGCGGAAGAGACTTTTGGAAGTTGGAAGAACTGCACGTAGGTCGTACAAAAAACAGTTATTAACGGCAAAAATGAAGGACAAAAGATTGGCATGGGCAAAAAAATATAAATGCTGGAGAGTTGCCGACTGGAAAAAAATCTATTTTCGGACAAGTTATTTTGAAGTTCGTGGTAAATGTTCACAATATGTGCGTTGTAGCAAAGGTTAGCCAATATAAACTAAACACGTTGCTCAAACTGTTAAACACCCATTAAAAAAATGAATTGGTAAGGTGTTGGCCCATTATGCTCAGCAGATGGGATGATGAATTCGGCGCAGTATACAGATGTGTTGATGAATAATGCTGTTCCAATGCTAAAATTGCTGCTGCCCAATCTTTCAACATTATTTGGTGTCACACATCCAAAATTTTAAAAATATTTCGTTGACAATTAAATTAAAACGTTAGATTGGCCTGAAAATTCGACCAATTTCAAATTCTCAATTTCGCTTTCATTATCGAGTGGGCGAAAGGTTGATTGCAGTACACCTTATTAGGCGCAATGGAGACCTGCATCAATGACACATGGTATAACCCGGAAGTAATGTACTTTATCTGCCAACATTTGATTGAGTCTATGCCAAATCGAGTACATGAATTGATAAAGAAACAAGGAGCCCACATTAATTATTAATATTATCTTATTTCCATGTTTATTATGTATAAAATAAATCAAAATAAAACTTTTGTTCATATTAATTCACACATTCACAGAGATAAAAAAAAAACCGTCAAATATTATTACATTTCAAAAACAATTTTTAAATTCAAAATCGAAATAAGCCTCAGTTTACAACTTTTCTGTTTGTTCAACTTTCATTAAAACACAGCCAAACAAAAACTATACTTTGATCATAAAAGGAAGATTATATGAAGCTGCCTTTGACATGAAAAGGAATAGTTTCAATATCAAGACTTTGTGGTCGCATAGTCTATATTTTCTTTTTATTTTAATTACAGGCCATAGCCTCTCTTATAATACATAATATCAAGTCTCTTTGTGGTAATTATAGAAGGATGCACAAAGGAACATTTAATTACCGTGCCATATTGGAGTTGTACTCGAAATTGTGGATTTTATTGTTTACCTGAAAAATAAGAGAATATGTTTTAATATAAATGTTATTAATATCTGTGTTAAATAAAACTAAATACAAAAACATATTTTATAATATAGAAAAAACAGCATAAAAAACTTAATTTATAGAAATGCAATATAAAAGTTAGACAGAGATAAAATTAAAACTTTTCAATGGAATATACCATTTGAAATTGTCGGTACATCAACATATATTATATACCTATACATAGTATATGAACAAAATATGAAAATATATATATTATAACTATTTCATAAATGTGAATTATAAACAAAGTAGAAAGTTGAGACATTTCCCAGTTATTTTGTTCTGCGTATACAGTCATTGCAATGGTGCGACTACGCGCATAGTTAAAATACATGCGCAAAATTGTCCCACACGCGGTATTCAACATATATATTTATCTTTATACAGTCTACATTTATGTATATTGCATATACATTATATAGTCTGTATATGTAACCTGTGTGTAGGTACCTACACTTGAAATTCAAATACATTATATTGTGCTAGACGGACGTAAACTTACTCATTTCCGACGTTAACGCAAAGTTTTACGAAATGGTTTTCCAAGTGCGGTCGGTGGTTTTGAACCACTATAACACTATACATATTGCGAAGAATACATATAAGCAAACCAAACAAATCAGCAAAACGACATACGCAGTTAGTCAGGCGAGGCGCTGTTTACTCAAAAATAAAGCAGACATTTAGTTTTTACACATAAACAAAAATAATTACATGCAAGACGATTAGTATTGTTAGAATTGTATTGTGCCAGACACTAAAGGAGCGGTCCAACCATATTCAACAAAAACACACGGTCTCTCCGATGGCAGCATGTGCGGGAGGACATGTAATCCTTATATATTTGTAATTCGAACAAATTAAATATAATAAACATGATTTTAATCTTATGTTTTTCTCTCTTCTTTAATAATAAATGCGACTTTAGGAAAATTGAAAAACTTTACAGAAGCATTACGTTTGTTTTTCTCGGTTTTAGGATTTCGCAGCCAATGTCATTATGAAAAAGTTTTTTTTTATTTAATTTACGGTAGGAATGTTTGAAAAGTTTTTTTGTTTACGTATACAAAGAAAATCGGTATATTTTATAATCGATTGTTGTCGAGAAACAAAAAAAAAATATTTAAATTACGTAAAGCAATTTATAAACAACAATGTACAATAAGGTTTTCTTTATATTTAATTTTAAATGGAGAAAAAATCGAAGGTTAAAATCGACAAATGAGAATTTAATTCAAAAAAATTATAATCGAAGCATGAAATATTTCATTCATGCAATCGTAATTACAAATTTAAAATTGTGATAAATACATGTTGATTGGGCAGTAAACTATTATATAGGGTATTTAGTGAAAAAAGCCACTGTATGAAAAGTTTACACTTCTCACAAAAAATAAACCAACAAAACTAAATGTTCTTACATAATAAAGAGTACGCTGAACATCAAATTTTATACTAATAAACAGGAACTTTTCATCTTAAAAAGATATAGAAAATTATAATTATATGAAATATTGCTAAACATCAAAATTGTAGTCATTAACATGAATATAAAATATTGGAATTAATAAAATAATCAAATTGAGCTTAGTTTTTTATAACTCCATTTGATAAAAAAAGCAAAGTTTATATAAATTATTGTCGCTCCGTTATTCTTGACGATTATTTCTTTTGTGCGTATAAGCCAATATATTTATTTATATAAAAATCAATCAATTTATGTTTTTTTTACAATTTTATAACAAGTTTTTTATCCTTTCCTAATATATTTTATTTAATATATAGCTGATTTCGAGATATTTTGGATGATAGATATTATATAATTTAAAACTATTTTCAAGTAATATTGGGATAAAGTGTTTTTTTTTAAATAAATATCTGCTTTATTAAATAAATATCTGTTTTATCTCTAGAGCGGTTACAAACATAAGCGTATAAGGCATTGATTTTCTGAATGATAATTCAATTCTATGAAAATGATTTACACTGTAATTAATGCGATTTTAAACAAATATATACACAATTAAATTATGAAACATTATATAATTATATAGGAATTAACATAAGCTATTTAAATATTGTCTGTATATGTTGTAGTACACCTACAATATTAATGTTATCTATATGTCTGGATATATAATTTTCAGAGAACTAAATCATATGTTAGGATAAAGCATTAAGGAAAATATGTTATACATGTATTTCCTGAAAAAATTGATTTTTTAAATACTTTAAATTATCTAAAATTGTGTCTGAGAAAAAGTCAATCGAACTGAAACGTGGTGCATAGACTCAGTTTCGGTGCTTCACTCATTCGTGACGATGTTCCCACAACTGTAAATTGTCATAACTCAAAAATTTGTGAACATTTTGAAAAAAAAGAAAAAAATATATTTCTCTTGAAGGACCCCTAATTTAAATTTCATAATGAAATTCGTAAAATAAAACGCTCGCCACGGATTGGATAAAATTATTTTATAATTTATTTATTTTTAAACAATATATCAATTAAAAAATAGATTCGGTTACAATATTACAAGTAATATATAGAGTTTTTCTCACCTGTCTGCTCTCTCAGGCGTTTCAAATAAATACATAGCTTTCAAATTAACACCTCAAAAATCTAGATGAATTATGTACATACATTACCAAACTTTGATCGATATAATATATTCAGCATAAACTGCATTTACGTAAATACTTAATAAACACTATAGACAACGATTGCTGTTTGCTTATGCTGGTCGTTTGAAACATATAATGACGATCGACGCTGTCATCCACCGCCAAAGCATATACATTTCTACATATAATATACATTTGAAGTTCATTCATTGGACTCGAATGGATTGTTTATGCAAATCGAATTTATTTTGTAAACAAAGTCTGTAGTTGGTGCGGTGTATGTATGTGTGTGCTATATTGAGCATAATATAGATTTAATATTTAAAATATACAAAATACACGTGCAAACGAAGTACTGTGCAGACAGTTTATAAATAATATATTATATATAGTTGAAGAGACTAATATTTGTTTGGGTATTTGGCGCGTGCGCACGTTCGCATTGGACAATGATAGACAGATTTTGTTGTTGTTTCAAAGTGTTTGTAATTTGTTTCGATATATTCATATATATATATATATATAGTTAATCTAAGACGGTTAATAATAAATCTTTTATAGATTCGTTACGTTTGCTGAGCGTGTGAGTTTTTTCATTCTAATATAGATATGTATATTGTCGTGTGATTTGTTGGTGTACGTGTTAAATGATTTTTTTTTTGTAAATCTTGCAAAATATATGTTTGATTGATTGATTTTGACGACATGGCATATTACGCCATCTATAACTTGTAAACCTTTACTAAATGTATTAGAGACGGAAGCTTGTATAATATATGGTTAAAACTCTTGTTATTCAAATAATAAAATAAATAAAAAAAGTGTTGAAAGTATTAAACTAATGGAATACATATAGAAAGCCTTTTATATTTATGAAGAATCGGGAAGACACAAGTTTGCTAAAGCTCAAGCTTAATTGACCATAAGGTTATTGGCAGGATCCACAATATGGATTGGGGATGTTTTTTTCTTGATATTGAATTGGACCAATTTATGGTCGCTTCGTCTACAAAAAAAGATCTTAAAGACATTATGCTGCCTCATACTGAATATATTTGGAAAAACATTCATCTGTCCTATTTTTAAAAAAAAGTTGAGTCAATGCCTCGAAGATAGGCAGCATTCATTAAAAATACATAGGATTTTCGACAAAATATCTTGTACTTAATAATAATGTGCTATTCGCAGTGATTTTGGATGAAATTTATTGTTTTTTGAAATTGAGTTTTACAGACAAAAATTTATTAGAAGAAACAAATCCATTTAATTATTATTAGAATGGATCCGAGCTGAGACTATGCATTTCAAAGCATATCATTGAAAATTCTTTAAAGCTGGTTTTTATAATAATAAATAATGAATGAATGAAGTGAATGTACCATTTTCGATTGGATTGGAAACAATTTCGTTAGAAATTGCATCACACACTCGTATTATAAAATAGATATGCTTTGTATGTGCATAAGTCGGCCTCGGCCTATTTATGGAATTTTATTTAAAATTTCATTGTATTATAGTAAATGTATAACAACTAGAAGCTTCTCGCAGTTTATTAGTACTTTTTTATAAGTCTGCAGAATTTGTAGATCCGGTTATGCTGCCATCAAAAATAATTTTAAGATGTCTTAAAGGCAGAAGAACTGTTGGCTGAAATGATTACTGAGGGTGTAAATCCCCCTAAACAAAAAAAACTTCTTTTCTTTTTCTATTAAACCATACCATACTTAATATTAGGTTTTTTGGTTCTCATGTTAGGCGAGGAAAATGTGCAATTGCACAGTGTCGCATTTCTTTATGTTATGTTCTAAATAAACTGTATTTTTATATCCCTATGTAAGAACCTTAATAATCAACAGTGTATTTGTTAAGATTCAGTCTTATCTAATAAAAAATATGGTTATCGTCTGATACGGCATTAATAATTTTAAAGAATTATTGCTAGAAGATAAATATAATATGAAAAAAACAATAATAAACTAAAAACCACATTTATTTTAAAAGACATTGTACAATAAAATTGATTAAGTACAATAAGCAATAACTTAAATTGCATTCTACCACAACCAATTCATTTCAAGTTTAAAATATCGAAAGACAGCATTCGTAGTACACCTGTATATCTGTGTGCGTATCGCATAAGTATGTGTACTTTGAGCACACTGCGACCGCAGACACCTTGTCCTTGATTCTTGGAGCTGTGCACGCGCTTTTATTTCATATGTATATATTCAATATATAAAAAAGAATTTAACAACAACAACATAAAACGAAGGAATAAAACTTTTACACACACACGCTGCGATTCTGTGCCAATGTTGCGTGACTTTCAAGTTTATTAAGGTACGACACATCGCAATTTGCATTTCAAGGGCTTTGTATATATGCGAACTTTTGCTTTTTGTTCTCGCTTCTCGGCGACGGTGGTCATCCACGCGTGTCCACTCTTGTTTATGGATATATAGTGCGGCCGAATGGTGTGTGTGTGTGTGTGTTGTGTATAAGGCTTCTTGGCGGCCGCATCAGGTGAACGAATTTACATTCGACTATTTGAACTATATATATTTTGTATAATGTACAATATACATTTGCAAAGTACACTCATACACCAGACAATTTACGGTTCGCTGATTACCTTCATGTAGTTTGTATATATATAATATAATAAATTAATAGTGTATATATATTTATATAGGATGTATATATACTACACCAGAGAATGTGTAATTCGCTGTGGGAAGCGATCTAATTAAATTATTATTATTACAAAACAATTGTGTGCTATACATTTCACTACCTGTGCAGATATTGTTATGATATTTTAGTGTGTGTGTTATGACATCGATATATTTATTACGCGTGAGCAGTTTGGGCATTGTCTTGCATAATACACATAAATATATAGTAATATATAAAGCAATACATATGAATTTGTGAAGGCTCTATATAGTGATTTTGTACCCTATCATTAATTAGGTAGCGCAATAGAGATAATTGACCAATTCGTTTGCGTAATTATATAGAGTTTGACGTTGGGCACATCAAGCGGAATACATAATTTTCTCTTTATAAAATTGAATATTTATAATTGCTAGTAGAGATCATTTCCTGAACAACGGTAAGCTAGATGGGTCACTGATCACTCCGTTGCAAATTATTTAATTTTTTTTTTTTTTTTTAATTTTTAACAATTAGGTCTCATTCAATAATTTGAGTCATACTAATCATATTTATCAATCCAAGTTACACTTTGCATTTTCCAGATGCAACATGCTGGTAGGGTGTTGTGTTATGTAAAACGAGACATTGCAAATCGAAACAATTTCCTTTGTCAATGCCTGACACTCGATCGCACCAGAACATGTTACCCGATATCGACAGATAATCACAAACTTCACGCATCAATGTTTACTTCCACATAAATATCCAATATGCAAAATCGAATTTGTGGAAATCCTTATACCTCATCGTTGCAAACACTATTTCTGGTATGATGTCACATCTATATTTCATATATTTATATATGCACATATGTGTCAAGAAGCACAACAAAAGACATTCAGTTACACCTGAATAACAATTCATGTTGTCTACCGTTTATAAGTAGTATGTGAAGCGCATTTAGAAGTTGTTCTTGCGTACTTAAATGCAGATAAACATACGTGTACAAAGCCATTTTGGCGTGAATGCACATGTATATGTATATTGTATATAATGTCACTTTGTTTGTCTGCAATGCATTGCATGGCGCCGGAGCCAACTCTCTGACACATTTTGTAGAACTAGTAAAGCATGCAGCAGATGGGAGTATGGTGGTGGATGTAAGATCTAACAATGTACCATATATTCTGTATACACACGTAAAGTGTAGTTTGCGGTAAATTCGCGCATTTCTGTATAAACAACCCTTTTATACTTGAAATAAATGAAAATTGCAACGTTTCTCGTAAACATAATAAATATATGATGGTACGGCAATGCGTATATTTTAAAACAAAAATTTGATTTTGTTTATCATTGAATTATTTGCATTCATTTTGTATATATCACATTTTTAAAAAGAAATGAATTTATATTTAAAAAAGAAAAATCTCGGATTTTAAATGAAAGATAAAATTCCATGTTCGTTTTGTATTTCATGGAATATATCCTCGGCTGTACAAATTTTCTCGTTGCTTCAATGGTTTCATTCTCGAGTTATGACAACTTTAGCGATTTCAATGATTTTTTGGTTGTTATTTGGTACAAGTCTTGGCCTTTAAATTACTCGAAAACAAGCTTTTTAGGCATAGGATTATTTAAACTAATTTTGTTGGTCATTTGTTTGGAGTCAAGGTGCCGACACTTATTGTAAATTCTAGCTACTTGATCCATAAAAAAATACACAATCATAGTTGGTCTAGGCCTCTGAAAAGTATTTCCTCAAGCTTTATAAGTTTATTAAAAATTTCATGATATTTTCGGATTTGTTATTATATCGCAATTACAACATTAACAACCTTGCTATATATCATGGCGAGTCCGTGAAAAACCAGACATGGAAATACATGAAAATGTTATGTTTGTACCTGGATTCGAGTTTACGGATTTGTATTAACCTAGACCACTGCGCCACCGCTATCATTGCTTGCTGATTTATCATTACTTTACTCAGATTCATGCCATCGAGTAGCTCGCAATCTCTTTGAATTATCGCTGGAATGTCCCTTCAACCAAAGTGCAAGTTGTGTTGCGCAAAACTCAGCTTCATCTTATTTAAAATATGTTTTTAAGGGGACCATACATGTATCGCGAAAAAGGCCATTTTAATTAATTTTTAACGAAAACTAGTAAACTTTTTAATAATATAAATATATCATCTTAAAGTTTATATGCTTATATTGATTTTTGACCAAAGATATTCTAGGCAAAGGGCCATTTCTAATTTAATAAATAAATAACAATACTTTAAATACAATTTGCTGTTTAAAAATCAAACTCAAAACAATTCAATTAACATTTCTTTTATGTTTCTTCTATTTCGTCTTAAAATAATAAGCATAGCTATATTTCGTAGTTTTTGAACATCTACATCACTTCATAAGAACAAGACAGATGAACAAAACTCCAAATGAGGAATTATCACAAAACGGTATTCATTCAGACGAGCATATCTAGTTAATTTTGGACTCAGTCTATATGGCTTTAGACTTCACTTATGTATTTACAACTATCATATCATAACTATGTTTTAAATTTCGATACCCTTAGAAATTACTAAAAAATTAGGGATGGGGAGTTTTATATTTTTAAGAAGGATGAACAAAATAAGTATGAAATTTACTTTTTTAATGTATTGATTTCAGTACTACTAAGCAATTTTAAGTACTTTAATAGGAAATAATGTTCTTGATTTAAAAGATGATGTATGTAAGTAAAATAAAAAATCTTCTTGAATTCATATTTTTTCAGAGATGAATTTCGAATTTCATATCTTTATATTAAAATAAACTGTCTTAAAAAGACGTCTTTCTGACTTTTATCAAATACAAATATTTCGTGAGCGAATATCATTTCTTTTTGTCAATACTTTTTTGCGGATAAAATTCATCTCATTGCAGAATCCTTCATCCTTTTTTAGGCTTGGTAATGCGATCCTTTTTGGGGATGAAAATTATTCTTTTATTTTTAAGTGTGTATACGACTCTCAATTTTCGTGTAGTTTCCGACTCGGAATACTCCGATTTCAATACTTTGAAATGTTTGGAAACAAGCAATATTTTTAGCATAAACTCGGTGTGCTGTCCCGTTCTCTATGTATTTTGGGAAAACATACAACATACATATAAGCTTCAAAATCTGGTCGAAAGACTAACAAGGAAATGTATCCTATCGCGATCATCAAAACATAAAGATATAAAATATGTGAATTAATTTATAAAATGTTGTCTATGTCCAATGAAATCGATCGAGTTATTAGATCGATTTCATTCAAAATGAAACCAATAAAAGAGAAAATATACGGACTGTTACATCAAAAAGTCAATTTCATAGTATCGCCCCAAACGCCAGTGTATGTGTAAACTAAATAATAAGGGTACAAAACCAAAACTAGAAAAATGAATACAGTATTTCATTATTTAATATTACTTTTCAACTAGAAATGGTTTTCTTTATAACCCCTAATCAATAGTAACGTACACGCATGAACTACCACCGTCACCAATATGTATAAATATAAACATAATATACAACACAAGAGTCCGTTATATAATTTATTCAAGACGACTGTATTGATTTTACAATGTTTCAATGTTAAGTCTTTCAATTTTAGTTAATACATAAATAAATCTACATTTTATTATTTCAATTGACATATTTCTGCCCTGTGTCTGTCAACTTATATAAATCAAGATCTAAGTTATAGTCAATTATGAATGATGCACACACATTGATTGCCGTGATTTGATTTGTCTTCATTCAACTGAATGCAAATGGTGCATATTGCACGCAACGTGTGTTTGTGTGTATGTGTGTTTGCCATAAAACAAATTCCTTGTTTTATTTAGACTAGGTAGACATTCGCCCCACATAGCAAACAATATACGCAATATATAGAAACAAGCCACACAACAATACCTTTAATAAAACAAAACAGTTTGATTCAAATAATAAATACAGTGTTACCCCGGTAAATCAATGCCAAATAATCTATTTCTATGTGTACACAAATATATACTTATATACAAGTACATATGCAACTGCAAGCAATTTAAAACTAGGGACTATATAATAATAATAGGTATAATATACAATATAGGTATATTCAGACACAATATACAATGATGTTCAATTGCAGAGTTCCAGTAGATGTATAAATAAATAAATAAACTGTATATATTCAAATATGCATTCACATAATATACCAATAGTATATAATATAGAAGTTCAGATAGAATATATAAATGGGGTTTGGGGCAAAATGAACCAATATGCGAATGCGAGTGCATTTGAGTATGGGAAACAAATGGTTGCTGGCACACACGCCAACGCAATGGCACGTCAGCTGTATATACAGTATATAAGTATAATATGTTCTATGTTTAGCACCGAATACTACCCGCTAGCTGTCATCCCCCGCCGGCCATCGTCGAGTTATATACATATATATTGATTTTATATAACGTTAGTTGCGTGTGTATATATTTGTATGTATCGACCAACAACAGAGGTTGTTTGTACAATCATGCAAATGGGTTATATGCAATATTGCTTCGTATATATAGATTTACTCAAACGATTGTATAACGTCAGCAAATTCAAACGATAATCCAATTGTATATAAAACACGTGTTACCGCTGTGAGATCGCACAGTCTTGTTGGCATATCTGGGCATAGCACGTTTACGGGTTTTTCTCAAGAGCTAGAGTAATTTGATAATTAACATGCAAATTTGCCAGGTATGTTCATTTAAAATTTAGATTGTTTTTAGTGAAGAGGTCGAAAGGTTGATAATAACTATACAAATTGTGTATCTAAAAAAATATTATTATTATTAGTATTAGAATGTACATACAATCGGAGGAAAAAAATTATATTATTTCATCGTTTTGTAAACTATGGAGAGTGTCAGCGCCATCTTGTGACAAAAACAACAAGAATATTCCGATTTTGACTACAGAATAGCGATTAGATTGTAGATTGTAGCGATCTCTTCTAATTTATTTAACTAAGGGTGACAATTGATTAACAATCTATCGGTTTATCTAGTTATAAGTTTGATTGGTGCCATCTAGTTGTAAAACCGAAAACTAAATTACCAGGGTATGCTGCAAAAACATTCGTTTATATTTTCGCTTACAGTTAAGTATAAAAACAAAATAGACAACGCCATCTAATTATAAAATGTAAAACTAAATAACAATGGTATATCGAAATAGAAATGTTTGTAGAAATTTTACATAAAGCCTCCAAGAATATGACGTAAATCAATAGAAATATTTGTGCAATAATATAATATAAAAAGAAAACATTCAACATTGTTTCTATATACTGCGTAATCAAGGTTGAGCATCCGATTGACATCCATACAAGATACAACAATCATTTTTATGTGGCAAAAAACTTGTTTCTACGTACACACGCGCAGTAAATACATTATACATATTTGAGTTTGTGTGATCATATTATTGTTGATTGTGTTTATAAGAAATCAGTCAAGTGATAATACATACTTTAATGACGTTTTAATGGATATTGTGTTTCAATAAAGCGTGTGTATAGATGTTACCACAAGAATATCACGCGGTGCGTTCGTCGCATTGACCTTGCTCCAACAACAGCAAAAAAACACAATACACTGGTTTTAGGAGCTCTAGACATATAGTTTTTCGTTTGACATATGCAAAAGAGAAACCTGTTTTAACCGCCAGGCGCCGCGCTTACGCAAACATTTGGTTAATTAATGCGTTATGAATGAAAATACAAATTACTGGTAGAATAATTATTATTTTTCAGTGCTGATTCGCGTGTTTGTGTGTGCGGCAAGCGTCACACCAGGGCAAGTGAGTTTTTTGTTCTATTTGTATATTTATAATAATATATATAGGTACTTAAAAATTATATGCCGCACGTGAACTTTAAAGGTTGGCGAGGACACGCTTTTTGTGGCATATATATAGCTATATATAATTGGTTTTTGATTGTGAGGTTGACCCAAATGAATGGAGTTGTTATATTTTAAATATATGCAATGCCAATATCTGGGTATGTAATTATATGTGTCGAAACCTTAAAATTGAACTTCAATCCAAAGATCAGGGTTACGTTATTAATATGCTTAAATAACTAGTTTTTGACCCTCTAAAATAAGAAATGTTTGCCATAAATAAAAAATAAGACAAATTCACTTGGATCAAAATTAATTTCGCTTTTATGAAAATATAATATTTAACATATTGTATTTTACTTATGGGCAGTATATTCTACTATATTACTTCACTGTGATAAAATGATTATTTGTATATTTTTCAAGTATAATTCACTTTGTGGCAAAGTGTAATTCAATTGGTTCATCATTACTAACTAATTTTACAAAATGCCGATTGAAATTAGTGTTTATACAATATTTATATTTTATTGATCCCAAGAACCTTTCATGATGTGCTTTAAAATCTCTGTAAGCCACACAGAAAACCTTTATCGAAATTGTCGCAACACACACGTACTAGCTCCGTCAGGGCCACCACTGCAAATAAATCCTATCCTATATCTCCATAAAAATGTTCAACAAAGACTCTCAGCAAAAAAAAAAAACGGTTTGGTTTTTATATTATATTATTATATGAGCACAAATAAAATCTCACCTAAACACGTAGTTTCGTAGTAGAGGTATATAAAAGCCGGTGATAATAACAATAACAACAAAAAACCATTGCATTTACAAATATGGCTTAGGTGTTTTTACATACAGCTGCCCCGCATTTCTGTCGCTGACTGTACTTGTGCAAATGACGCTCGCTCTCTCACTCTATGGTTCGTACGTTCTCTTGATCATCTCACAAACAAAAAGCCATCCTTTGTTCGTTGCTAGAAGTGCTTCACGTGCGCGCAGAGCATTTTTTATTTGCCGCCCTATACGCTTTGGAATCGTGTACTTCTTATTCTTGAATCTTGAGACGAAGGTTTCGCACGATTATGTGTATATATGTATGTGTGTGTGTGTGTGTGTTTTCTGCCAGTAAATGCGCAGCAATGTTTGTTTGATATACAGCAAGTGTGTTTGTGTGTAGTTGTTGTAAATGTATGCGTAAATAGCTCGCCGAAAAAAAAACAAAGAGAATTTGTGTATTATTTTATATTTATATATATTTATATTGAGACAACGCAAGGCAGCACATCGGCGAGCAGTGGTCGCGGCGACATGGCAGAATGCTGTATATATTTAAACATAATAATATACGCAATACTTGAGCGCTCTCTGGCCATGTATTGTATATATGTATATATATGTATATATATTATACAATTATATTATATATATACTTTCAATTCACAGCTGACGGCCTTTTGGTGAATTTCGTAACATGAAGGGGCCAGGTGGTTTGAATATACTTTTAGCTGTGGAATTACAGCCCTGGTATTATGGCCGATTGCCGTATCAGCTGCCAGTCGGACTATGGAGTTGCATCAGTATTAAATGTTACAACCACAGCAAGTATTAAAGTAGGGTATATAAAAGAGAAGAAACTTTAACTTATTTTTGCAAGTTGCAGACGACGACATGCAATAAACAATGAATTTTCCGGTAACACGAAATTACGTATTAAAATTATTTATGTCTGTGGGTGGAAATATATAAACACTTAAAAACAACGCCATTTATTAAAAAAAATCAAACTAAAATACATATTTTGAACCATAAATAATAACAACATTATTTTGAATATTTAGGTGTAGAAAATTTGATATTATACTACAAGTAAGCAGGTATAGTTTTAAAATAATTTTAACAGTGGCATGACTGCTCATTTTCCAGGAACGATGGCCGATTGCCACATCAGCTGCCAGTCGCCTTATATAGAGTTGCAAGTATATGTACAATAATATAGGCAAAAACCGAGTTCAATTTACCTCAGCCACCTTATCCTTCAGCGAACCAAGTATATAGCATGGAAGAAACTTTAACATTTTGCTTGTAAATGCCGACATGCCATAAACAATTCCGAGAGCTCAGAGATTTTAGTTTGTTTGTGAACAAAAATACTGCAACATATTTGTGCCCAGTGGTATATATATATATATATATATATATATATATAAAGGTAAGACAAATGAGTTCACGTTCCTGAATATTTTATTATATAAAATGTAAATAATTGTATTTTTATTGTATATTATATAAATCTAAATTTATATAGTGTTTCAGACTGGAATCACGAGCAAACGTTGTAATCAGCGACACCAACAAGAAAAATACTTTACAGTGTCAATATTTGGCCGTGCCAAACATATATACATATACACGGTTGTCATATTATATTATATAAACTCTCATATTGCGTATTTACATTTTATGGTTTTATATGGATAAAGCGGAATTCAAGGAAAGCTTTTACATTGGAAATATGATATACATTCAAAGAAACATGTAATGTAAAACCGTATTGAAGATAAGGGTCACACTGTTTTATGAAAACTTCAACTGTAGTTGGTAATCTTTCAACAAAGAAATTTATTAAATATTGTAATAAAATAAATTTGAAAGATAAATGGGAAGCTTATATAATACAAATATATAGTTTCATCAATATAATAGCATTCTTTCATTATCTAATACTGTGCAATTTCAAGTGTATTTATTGCTGAAAAAGTTATATAAAAATTGCTTAGTGCGATTACAGGCTTTGAAATCATTATTTCGTCGGTTCTGGAGGGACCTGGACGAAATCACATTATATTTGGTGATGGATGCTTTTAAAATTACTTTACGTTAAACAGCATATGATCAATCAATCAGACGATTAATTTGTAGTACTGTTGGACTAAAACCCTATCATGTTTTTAAGGCGTCTTTAAGTTTGTATGAACATTTTTATTTAAAGTAACTATAAAAATAAAAACGCAAAAGAAAATTAATTTACAATTCTGACACTTTTCACAAGGCTCTTTTGAGGCCAACTTTACACCAGCAAGGGCGTTCGTCATGGACAGGAACAGGTGGTAATCACTTGGCGCTATGGATGCGATAAAACCTCTCATCCGAGCTCCCATAGATTCTGACGAGTCACCAAAGATGGCGTTGTCCTGGTGGAACACTACACCCTTCCTATTGGCCAATTCTGGACGCTTCTGGTCGATCGCCTGGTTTAAGCGGTCCAGTTTTTCGCAGTAGATGGTAGAATTAAGCGTCCGGCCATATGGGAGCAGCTCAAAGTGGACGATTCCCTTCCAATCCCAACAAACACACAGCAAAACCTTCCTGGCCGTCAATCCCGGCTTAACCACTGTTTGGGACGATTCACCGGCCTTCGACCACGACCGTTTTCGCTTGATATTGTCGTATGTGATCCATTTTTCG
>JANSTU010022862.1:0-13213 GCA_027564075.1 Bolitophila hybrida
ATATATAGTCATTATAACGGCATAACGGTAATTTGAAACAGTGTGTTGGATCCGACATCAAATTAAATTGAGTTTGTACGACGGATTTTGGTGTATTTTAGGCATATACAAATTATAAAGCAGTTTTAACTAACTTTTGATAGATACTGTATATAAAAATATATACATATATTAATTGTCGTCATCGGGAAGCTCTATAAAGAAAGTAGTGGTTACGGCGTCCGCTTCGTATTAGTAGAGATCGTTTATTTATTGGTTTTAATGTTTGTGTTTTTATCATTGAAAATTATTTTGTCACCATGCGCATTTTCAATGATCGGCCTCATTACTAGTTTAAAAGTCATCAACCCAACAAAAAATACGCCATTATTGTTTTCCATAACGAATTGGGTCGTGCGTCCAATAATATCAATGGTTCGTGTCTCAAATTGCTTATCAATTTACATACAGTTAACATGTAAATAAGGTATTTTTATAATACAAATTCTTCTCTTAAATACGACAGTTGTTTGATAAGTATCCGGATTAGATGGCGTTTCTGAGCAAAAATCTGTATACCATTTTTTATAATCTATAAAAATAATAATGTATAATCATTTTTAGGTCACAATTGTAATTGTCAAAAATTGATCGAAATCCGCCGAGTTTGGTTTGTAGCATCCATAGAAAAAGAGCAATATCGTTTTGTTATCCTATTTTTGTTTTTGAGAGGAATAAGGTATCAGGATATCAAATCAATATTCGATTCTGTCTATGGGGATCTCTCTCCATCCCGTACAACCGTTTATTATTGGTTCGCAGAGATTCGTCGTGGCCAAACATCTGTTTTTGGCGAAGAACACCCTGGTGCCCCAAAAACAGTCACCACGGAAGAAAACGTGAATAAAATACATGATATCGTATTGGTGTATTGAAGGTGCACAAGTTGGTTCGCTTGTCAGTGAAATGTATACAAAATTTCCTGCACGATAAATTTGTCATGAGGAAGCAAGATAAAGGAGTTCCGCGCGTGCTAACTCCGGAGAAAAAGCGATTTCGAGAAACCACTTCAGAGGAGTGTTTGAGGATGTTTAAATGCAATTCTAAGGAGTTTCTTCGCCGTTACGTGACCGTTGACAAAACGTGGATCCACCATTATACACCAGAGACCTAGGAACAGTCGAAACAGTGGACTGTATAACATAACAGTGAAAGTTATGGAACAGTTTTCTGGGATTCGAAAGGCATAATCTTTATCGACTATTTTGGAGAAGGAGGACGATAACAGGGCAGTATTATTGTGCTTTGTTGTACAAATTCGATGAAGGAGAAACGTCCCCATTTGAAGAGGAAGAAAATCATGTTTCACTACTTATCAACCCTTATAAATACAAATAAAACAAATATCATTTGAAAATAATATCTAATATCTTTTACTATAAAAAAATGCAAAAAGAAGCAAATTATTTTTTTTATTATTTTTTTTATATTAAAATTGGGATCAAATAAAGTTATCCAAGTTATTTGAAAAAAGGAAATGATTGTTTAGTGTTCCTTTCGTTGAAAAAAAAATCTTTTTACATTACATTCTTTTGGTTATAACTTTGGAATGGTTAGACTCAGGTATTCAGGAATGTCAGATATGACTGACAACTGAAGGCCATTTTAAGTGAATGAGACTTTTAAACTCTAAAAAAATGTAGCATTTTAAAAACTTACAATAAAGAAAATCTCTGCGTAATTACACTTGAGCTGTTGGAACCACTATGAGAGTTCTGGGAATAACCCAACTAAACGGAAGATGGGGTCAAGAGTTGGATAAAAAGAGAATAGTTTTTTGTGGTAATGTGAAGAGTATTGTAGGTGTGATTAGTATTAAATTAAAGGTATTAAAAGTAAAAAAAAGTAAAATAAATCAGTCATTTCTTGGTGGAATTAAAGGTTGAAAAACTAGATTTTTATACATATTTAATTAGGGTGGGGAGTGAAAGGGTTAAAACAAAATTTCAGTCCAAAATTAAAGTTAAGAGCTTGGCGCAAACAGACGTACCTTTATAAGTTTTTAACTTTAAACTGTCACCACACCTTAAGTATACTTTCCAAACACCCCAAAATGGTAAGGCTGTTTGCGACAAGCTTTTGTCTTTAATTTTTTCCCTATCCTAATACAATACAAGGAATGTCCGATTTTACCATTTACCATCTTTACTCAATTTTCAACCCTAATTCCCTTTTAAGTAGGAGCATTGCCCAGAACTTCCATAGTGGCTTTTCGAATCAGATATCGTCAAGATGGATAAATATATTTTGCTTTCGTTTTGATAGATGTTTTCCTTACTGTAATTTCGTCACTCCCTAACGAGTAAGAATGATATGCGATATTGCCATTCTGTCCGAAAATATGTACGTCCAGAATAGCAAATAACATAAAAACGTTCTTAAAATATTCGTTTTGCGTGTTACACATAGTTTCAGTGTTAAAAATTTATGATTCGGCCTGAATTACTCCTAAAACATAATAAATTAGTGATATTTATTATTAATAATAATACAATTATTACGAAATAAATATAAATTATATTTATAATAACCATTTTTGCTGGCTTATAATAAATAATTGCATTTATTTCTGTGTGTGTGTGAGAGCGATTATACGTGCAATAAATTTGTTTTATGTAAAGGCATCTGTTTATGTGCATTTAATATGTAAATTTAACATGTGCTTACCATAAGCCTCAACGTAACTAACAAAAAGTATGCATCGCATTCATTAACTGCAAAAAAACAAATTGCCTGTGTTTGTATATCAATTATCAAGGCCTCAAAAGCACATGTTGTCTGTCTACGCCAGATACCCGATCATCATTTCTACAATCCACAAACTCGTATGTTTCAAATGCAACACTGAGGAAAATATGAAGAGGAAATATAACTTTTGTATATTTCGCACTTTGTCTAATCTTCTACATGGTAGAGCAATAATTTAAAGTTTTTTATTACAAATATGTTTTTAGTAAAATGCATATCACAAATAAATAAAAGGTATACAAAATAAGAGAATCTACGAACATTTTGTATTTTTATTCGTTGGGATCAATTGGGATTATCGTGATAATAAAGCGGGTTATCCAAGCGAAGAAAATGCATGACCGCACAGAACGTTTTTATTATTTATTATTATTATTATTATTCATTTAGATAGTGTCAAAACTATTGTTTTTTATATTTATATTTCAAGCCCCTCTGTACCAGATCAATAATAGGCGAACAGCCCCGTAGCCGCTAAGATTATACATATATTATATGTGTTCAAATTAAATCAGATTGGCTTTTTTATTTATTTTTTTTTATTAAAAACCAACTAAATAAAAAAATTATGTTACCCTAAAAAACAACTTTATAAATTTATAAAAAAAAAATCCAAAATTATTTTATAAGTAATGCGTATTTAAGAATCTACACTGAAAAAAAAATGATTTCATATTTTCTTCATAACATTTACAAAGATTATATTAACTATTTTTTGACAATCCATGGTCCATGTTTCTCTAGACTTTATTTTATTTCTAACAACTCTATCGCTGATCACGGCTCCAAAAACCATGCTTGATGCTTTAATGTGAACCCCCAGTTCTGTAAATGGTTCTGAGACAATTTCTTTTAATTGCTCGTCGGTGATTGAACGAAGCAAGGGGCGCTCCGAATTTTTTTTATCTTTCCAGTTAACCAAGTCATAATAGTCTTCTGCATCACAATTAAGTACAGGGACATAAAATTTACGACTAAATTGCGGGGCCGTTGTCTTTGAGTTATGCGCTAAAAAGCCAGTTGAAGCACGGAGAGCGAGAGTCAAACATCATTCCACAGTGCCCGAAATATTCATTATTCTGTATCACTGGATCGATTATTGATTTTATGAAATCAGGAAGATAACGACTGAATATAATCGCTTCGTGCAAACGATTTTCCATTTTTTAAATCCACAATTTATCTTGGCTTTTCCATTATTATGTAAAAGTAGTAAAAATCAAAAGCATGTTTAGAACAGGCACAATAAACAAAATAAAGGACGGCAGATTTTGCTCTCTTCGTTTCGAGTCCTTTTTGTGTAAATCCATCATAAATAATTAAGTAAGTAATGTTTTCTAAAGCAAAATTAAAGGTTTTCTTTTAATTTTCAATTTAAATTTTAATTTAATTATCAAATATAGAAACTAGAACTCGAAAATGTTCAGCTGTAAAAGTAATTTATTTTTTTAATTTTTATCGCTTGGTTATTTGTTATATGGTGGACATTAGGGCTGGTAGATTTATCGATAAATGAAAAAATAATTGATTTATCTTTTTTTAATTGTAACAATACAGGTTCTGTATATGAATATCCATTTTTTCGATGTTTAGGTTATATTTTAAATAATTAAAAAATTGACATTTATATACATTTTTTTTTTTAATTTTAATAACACCGTATTCCATATATTCTTTCGACGATTTTTAGGTAATAATATATTTTTTATTTTTACGATAGTTTTTTCTAATTTTTATTTTTATTAAAATATGAAAAATTTTGTTTTATTTGTTTCGATTTTTGTTTTTTTTTATTAAAAATTGTAATAACACCGGTTAAGTAGCGATATTACGGTATTTTATACATTTTTTAGTAGGCTGATTTTTTTTGTAGACTGACAGTTTAGACTTAACAGTTTTACTATATGTCTGAATAAATCTGTATTAAATTTTTTTTTGTGATAAATGGATGGTAAAATTTAAATTTGATGAGAATGTCAAAGTACAAGCAGTGGACTATTGCTCAGCAAAAACACATTTTTAGCCTTTTCTGGTTATCCTAAAATATCGTCAAGACAGATTGCTGTTGAGATTGGGTATAAGTACTTTGTGTCTTTATAAAACAATTTTATTGTACTTATGTACTGGGAAAGACAACGAAGCGAGAGGATTCAAAAAGAACCAGGATGTCGACTGCAAATCGCTTCAAAACTGCTGTTGATATTTGGGCAGAGTTCAACGCAAATACCTGCAAAGATATTGTAGTCCAAAGATATTGGAGTATAACGTGCCATACTCTCCCAAAAAAAAACTTTTTATCAAAAAAATAGAAATTTTTAAATTGGGCTTGGAATCATGTTGATTGTAGTCCACAGCAGTTGGGAACAGTTATATTCTCCGATGAGAGTAAATTTGGATCAGATGGACGTTCACCGACTTTGCAAATAATATACAGTCAAATGATTTGGAGATATGGCAAAAATTAATTTTATGAGGCGCGGCTTAAAAAAACTACAAAATGTTCAAATGTTGTTCCTGATAATTTTGTAGTACTACGTTTATGAGGCTAAAGCCCCTATCACCCTTTTAAGGTGGTTTTACGACTTATACAACTTTTTTTTAATTTAATTTAATTTTACTTTTTATTTTTTTATTATGACTTCAAATAAAAAAGATAAATACAAACTTAAAACCCCAACAAACCAAATATTAAAATGTATTGTTAATACTTTATTATGATGTAATATCCATCATTTTTTACCGAAGTAAATTATTTTTTTTTAACTGAATCGATTTAAATCCATTTTTTTCAGAATTGAATTTCGAGCTTGGACTAAAATTTGCATAGTTTGGTATTAGACAATATAAAGCTCAGCTATCAAAACGATGTTTTTCGACGATTATCGAACATTTTCAGTGTTTAAAGACCGGCCATGAAAAAACAGATCAATCATATTCTCGATCACTGAATCGCTTTGTTCTTCATGGCGTAACTTCATCCGAGAACGTCGTACCTTATTACGATCTACCTTCTGTATAAAAAGTACCGGGAATTGTTAAAAAAAACACAGAATTTTTTATTTATTCATCAAAATATATTTTGTCGCCTTCAAAGTAATCCCCATTGTTTGCAATGCACATGTGAAAACGGCGAAACCAATCTTCCATGCGCTTCTGGTAGGCCGATTCTGGTATGGCCTTTAGGACGCGCTGCGAATTCCGTTTGATGTCATCAATCGATGAAAATATAACGTATAACGTCGGTGTTGTCTTCTTCATTTACAATGCCGTAATCTTCAAGTACCGCTTTAGCAATTGCTGCAGCCTCTCTGATCTACTGTATTTCTTATAATAATTTGTCTTGGGACCTTCATGATGATTTAGCGCTTCCGATAATACAGAAGATTGCAATGTCGAATAGTTTGGAACAATCTTTTATAAACAGGAGTGGAGGATTGACGTTGTGAATGTAAAAGGTGGCATAATACTTCTCTTATTGTTGGAAATGTATTGACTGGAATAGATCCATATGATCCTAGAAATGGGCATCTTGCAGAGGACCTGGTGCTAGTACTTTTCATTGTATAATTTAGTGTACTTTCAGTTAAGTTAACTTAAAAAAACATTTGTTAGCTTTGTCGTATGAACTTTAGTTTATAAACCATAATTAATGACAAAAAAATACCTTACAGAACATATTTTTTAGGAGTAACCATCGGGACAATTTATCTTAGTTTAGGTAACAATTTTTGAAAAAAAAAGCAAATTGTCAAAACTTTAAGCTCAATGCGCAACAGTGAAACATTTAAAAAAAAAATTACGCGAATATTTTTTATTTAATTTTTTCCCATTTTTCCCCACGGGTCTCCGAGTCAGAAACTTTAAAAAATCATATCTCTGTCAATTCTTCACCAAATTACTTGCAATTTTAACACAATACTCCTGAGACTCATCCGTTGCATAGCTATTTTGTAATAATTATACTTATTTCATATGCGAACTAAAGCAGCACTGATCGGGTGGTTTGCCATCCTGACCGAACAGTGCCGAATATTGTCTCAAAATTTATGTTCTATAGGTGTTGCACTTGTATGTATACTTTATCAGTGATACAGCAAAACAGGTTTACCATACAGCTAACAGCATGTTTTTATTCGAATCAGTCTCGTGCGTGATGCCGGCCGGTCCGCTGCTCGTTTGTTTTAGATGTTATGTTTTGCGTATAACATATACACACACGCATTGCACAGTATACACGTAATATATATATAAATATATAGGTATATATATATATGTATGTCGGATAGATCTTGCGCAATCGCAGATTAAAACTTATTTGTAACATAAAACAGCTGAATTTTAACGAAAAGTGACAGCAAAATATCTTCTGGTGATTTTGTGTATATTTAGACAAGTTAATGCTATTTTATGGTGTGTTAAATTTAACATTGAACCTTCTATATTATAAACTATAACTGTGTATAATTACAACAAAAAGTAACTGAGCTTCATGCAGTGATTATCGTGTAATAACTAAACAAGTTGTGTGCACATTGTGAATCTATTTGAAGTGTACACATTGCAAGAATGTGCGGATATAAGTAATTAGACCGCCAAGAATTGCTGCCATTGCTATTTAAATATAGATTATGTATATTCTACATAGCAGACGCACTGAGTTCGCTAAAAAAAGTAAGATAATTTAAATTGAAAATGAAAAATGGTGTGTGCATATTTTTTTAAAAAACATGCAAACAGTCATATTCGCAACCCTTATACGTTTATCATATTGATTTTCCAAGAGTGAGTATATACAAGTACATAACATAAGTAAGGTGTTAGCTGTTAGGGGTTGATGTTGCGTGACTATTATGCTGATGACTCAACATATCATGGATATCGTATAACTGTATATGTTAATGTATGTATTTATACCAGAAAATGTTTTAAAACATTCATTATAATATACAATTGTTTAATTATAAATTATATTGATTGAAGAATATCGAAATGGGGGCGTAATAGTGTATATCAGAAGTTTTTTTTAAAGTTGTTGGCGCGTGATTTACATATGGGCGCGAAACATTTTTAAATACTTAATAATTATAATAATTATAAATATGAATTCATTATTATAATTTTGATTTCCAAATTAATCACAATATAGTTTCTAAATTTATATTCTACTTGTATAATAATATATTATTATTATATTATTTGCAAAAAATATTACTTTGGTAGAGAACTTTAAAATTTAAAACATAACCAGCACATATTTCCGGATACAATATCACAAAATTATAAAAAAAGGATATATGGTAAGACACCCAGTCGCCGGCCCTTAGAAGGGTAGCCGTTACTTTGAACGGTTCTCTTTAAACTAAATTTGTATGATTATATTAATATAGTTTTGTATTCTCGAAACGATATTTCAAGAAATATAATACCATTACAAAATTGCATCAATTAATCATTATGATTTCCCCCGGCCATCGCAGACTATTGACTTTGATGAAGTGAGTGATGTGCCAACACGTGAGATCAGAAACGGGTCCGAAAATAGAGCGCAGTACTTTTCTTTCGAACACACGTAAGTTTTGCACATCTCTCTAGATCATGCACCACGCTTCCGAACCATACGTAACGACAGGACGTATCAGTGTCTGGTACAATTTACACTTGAGTCTTCGATGTAGTGTGTTGGAACGTAGGAGTTTCTGGAGACTAAAGAAACACTGCTTATCAAGTGAAATCCTTCGTCTCACCTCAACTCATACGTTGTTGTCACCATTGAGCCAAGATACCCAGCGATGGAGGAACAACCATGTACTTTGTTTTTAACTGGATCACCATAAACCCAAGCGGATTTGCCCCTCCTTTCAATTCTGCAAACATCCGTTTCACAGTCTCGACACTTCGTCCCGTCAAGTCAATGTCATCCTCGCCAATAACTGACTCGATTGTGTGAAGATTGTACTGCTGGTATAAGCAACGTTGAAAAGTAAAGTTGCAAGAGGGTAACCTTGTCGTAACCCCATCGCTAAGTTTCATTGGAAATCCAAAATTCTCCATGATCATCCACAATTTATCTCGAATGGCCCTATCATATGCCGCAAAAAAATAAATGATGAGTGGTGACGTTGGAACTCTCGGCCTTTTTCTAGAATCTGCCTTAACATATGTTAAAAAGATGATCTTTTGGAATCCACATTGGTATTCTTCATTTTTTTCCTCTGCACAGGGCAACAGTCTACAGGTCCAGCTCCTCACTTCTCCATATCTGCACCATAAGCTCATATAACGACCATATGTGAATAACATCCTAACATCCATATGAGAATAAAATCCTTAACTTCTTGTAGTGTGCAGAGTGGATTTTAAAAGAGCTATTGTTGTCATGGGTTGAGTGGGAACCTACATTAAAGAGATTCTTAAAGTACTTCGCCACCTTCACCTTTCTTCGTCTACCAAAACTACGCCACCCGTGTCTCTACGCAAAAGAGTTGTTGATTGTACCCGGTCTTAACATTCTTTACTTTTTTGTAAAGATGTCGTGTGTCGTTTCTAGTTCACGCTCTACAATCTTCCTTAGCTGGTTCCACATGTCGTTTCTTAATGTTGCTTCATGTGGATGCTGGCTGCTTTGGACTTGGATTCTAGTACTGAACTTCATTTTAACTAAATAATGATCAGAATCTTTTTTCACATCCAACACGCTTGAGCAGTGTCGGCCATCAATTAACACGTGGTCAAAACCGGTTTGCTACTGTTCCATCAGGAGATATTCAAGTAGCTTTATGGATATATTTATGTGAAAAATATGAACCACTAACAATCATGTTTATAGACATAACGAAATCGATTAAGCGGCACCCATTTTCGCTTGGTCTCATGAAGGCTGTGTTGACTAACTGTTGGCTTGTATATGACCTCTTTACCAACATTGGCATTAAAATCAACGAGAACAATGTTACTGTCTTCTGGTAGAACACATCCTTTTCCTCTTCAGCCTTTTCTTCCGTGAGTGCATGTGCATTTATAAGGGTAATGTTGAAAAACTTACACCTTATTCTTAGAGTACACAATCTCTTGTCTATATGATTAAAGCCGATAACTGACGCCATGGCTTTACCCATCACCATAAAATCTGTGCCGAATTCTCCTCGGCCGCCCACATTTTTACCACGGAATCCTTGCCAGGCCATCTGGTCTCCGTTCTTAACGTGTCATTTAACGTCCTTAACTTTCCAGATTGCAACAAGGTCCAAACGTTCCACGTCGCAATTGCCAAATCGTTGTCCTTATTTCGTAGCTTGGGTCGTTGCCGTATTTCCTGTCCGATCCGAGGCGTTGTTATTTGTTTCAGAACCTGTCATTTTTAAATACGCCCAACCTACTTTGTGTACTGACAGCACGTAGACATACTGTCAGCTTGTGTTTGGTGTTTTGGTAATCAAATAACCTGGAGTTAGAATTACAGGTCCGGATCAGGTGGTGAATTGACGCTTGGTCGTCATCTTTTCCTAGATTAGCATATTCGTTTTAGTTTCGTTCATTGTCACAAATGCTGCCTTCAGTCGGTCAATCGTAACTTTGATGATTTTTCCGTTAATTGTTACCATGAAATATTTCATCTGGCGTGCTTTTACTTCAAACGGGCCGTCGTAAGGTGGTTGCAGAGACGATCGAACAAAAACACCATTGCACTAATGTGATCGCTTGTCTCCCTTGGCTTCAGTTCTGACATGGTTCTTCTAAAATCTTTGACAAAATCAGTTTCATTTTGAATTGCTTTACTTACATCAAAGAATTCGCCCGGAAGACTCAAAGTGGTTCCAAAGCAGGTGTAGCTTGAAGGTCTTTCTAGAATGTTGACCTCAAGTCTAACAGGATCGTCGGTAACTTCTTACACCAGTCGGTTGTCTGATGGCATTTTATGGTAGTCTTTAATGTACGGTGCCATCGGTCGATTATGCCATTGGCCTGTGGGTGGTACGACGTCGGTGAAAGATGCGTTATCACAAGCAGCTTGGTCAGTTGGTGGAATAAGTTTGACTAGAACTACCTGCCTTGTTCTGTCGTTATTTTTGTTGGTACACCGTAGCGAGTGATCGAACCGGATAATAGATTTTTGGCGATTTTTGTTTCTGCTGTGATGTCGGGAAGCGGAATGGCTTCTGGTGTCTTGTTGTGTTTGTGTATTTTTGCTCGCTGACACGTAACACAAAAAGACGTACAAAATCGCTGCAGTCATTCTGCATACTAGGCCATACGAATCCACGACTAACCAAGTTCAGTGTAGCTCGGGTACCAGGGTGTGACAGTCCGTGTAGTTTTTTTTGAACAGTCGATCGGAACCTTGCTGGGATAAATGGCCTGATCAAGTCGTTTGAGGTGTCGCAGTACACTTGAACATCAGAATCCGGAATAATTAGAAATTTAATGCACAGTGAATTCTTTTTCGGCTTTGCCAAAAAAACTGTAACTCATTATCTTGTTTTTGCTCCTTCGCGATGGCTCGAAAATCAATCTCTGTGTCGACGTTGACGTTGTAAATTCTGTGCCTCGATGATGCTATTTCAAGCTTTGGTTTAAAAACAAATATCAGTGGCTTGTGGTCTGTGTTGACATAAAACTGTCGACCCTCGAGCATTTTACGGAAAAGTTTTATGGACTTGTAGATGTCCAGTAACTCCCGATCATAAGTGCTATACTTGCTTTCGGTCATTGTGAGTTTTTTCGAGAAGATGGAAAGTGTATGAATTGCATTGTCTGCTAGTTGATGATGTAACACGGCACCTACAGCTGTGTCTGATGCGTCCTCACTTAAAGAAAGCTGAGCATTAGGTGAAGGATGTGCGCGGACTGTAGCGTCAGTCAATTCCTTTTTACATCTTTGAAAAGCGTGATTTTTGTTTTGTCGTTCCTTTTGTTTGCGATGATGCGAGCTTGCAAAATCATTTGACTATGGACGGCTCGCGGTATAAATCGGCGGTAAAAAAATATTATCGCCAGAAAACGTTTCAACTCTTTTGATTTGGCCGGTTGTTTGAAGTCGTGAACAGGTGAAATTTTCTCTGGAAGTGGCTAAATTCCATCTTTTGTGAAGAGATTCCCAAGAAATCTAACCCTATTGACGCAGCCACTGGAAAACAGTAGAAATATGCTCTTTGTGTTCTTCTACACTAGATGAAGCGATGCATATATCGTCAATGTAGACGAAAACAAATGGAAATTCGTTCAATACTTCCATCATAAAGCGCTGAAAGGTCTTAGCTGCGTTTCTTAGTCCAAATGTCTTATACGCTAATTCAAAAAGTCCGAACGGTGCAGTGATTGCGGTCATCGCGATGTCGTCCGGATACACAGGAATCTGATAGTAAGCTTTTCTACCAAAACCTTGCTTTCGATTGCTCCGACTATAGTGTTGAACTTTGAGATTTCAGTTCGAACCTGAGCGATCGAGAATTGCGCCTCAATCTGTGCGAACCAAATCTCAGGACTGTCGGACCAAAATGGGGGTACTTTTACGCTAACCCGCTGGATTTTATCACTTTAATATTGTTTGTATGTTTCATCTCCTGAAGTGCTCATGATCATTTCACTTTTCTGTTTGTGTTGCTCGATGAAAGAAAATATACCGGACAAAGAAATTTACTGTAAAACTATTTTCAAAGCGCTCCAACACCTAGCGAAACACTAGAAAACGCGAACTTCGGGGTCACCAATTATGGTTGCCTTGGGTTGACTAATAAAAAACGATACTACAATATCTTATGCTACAAGGATATATTTATATATTTATAATTATTTGGTAGCTGCCGAACGGTGTAAACTGCTCCAGTGTAATATGTACAACCCAAATCATGTCTAATAATCTTTTTTTCTATTTACATTATGTTTGTTTAAATTAAATGTGTTTTATGAAGGTTATTTGTGCCTTCATTCTGAGGAAAGAACAATGGCAGTGAGAACATTTGGCTGCACTGATTTAGTCATCAGGTTGTCTTATGGAATTGTAATTCAATGAAGTTTAGGATCGTCCAAGCGTTTGCAATCGGTGGGTAAACATAATGAGAAGGAAATAGCGATTTGTTTAGAGATAAAAATTGCGTATATATGTATTTTTAGAGAATAAATGAATTTACATTATGTGATTGGAAGAATCCATAATTTTAACACACTGTAATCATCATCTCACTCATTGGATCCTGCAATCCCTTGTGGGACATAGGGCCAGTGTGCGATGCTGCACACCGGATTCATTGACCATTACGGGTTCACACGACTGATCAGGTCATGCTAATGATGACTTGGAGCTACTGTCCTCTAACACTCACAACACATCCCCGATGGTTAGGAGTCTTAAATTGCCCTGACGCGACTCTAACAACTTTGCAGAGCAAATGCGCATATTTTTGAGATATCTCTATGCACCGAGATCTAT
>JANSTU010022873.1:0-13212 GCA_027564075.1 Bolitophila hybrida
TATATTAATTGATTGAATCCCTCGAGACATAGCGCACCTAAGTCTAACTGGAGCATGCACGCTGCCGTTGACCTACAGAGGTCCATCCGTCACCGTGCTAAAATATATACCCTAGCTGTACAAGTTGATTAAGTTTTCTGATGGATATGAGCCACACAGAAAAACGTCTACACTCGCCGACGGTTCGCGGCAACGTCACCGCTTGGCTCGTGCAATGTGATTTATTAAATTCAATACAAACTGTATTAATCTTTTTATGTATTATACGAGATTAACTCGCAATGTGAGATAATGTATAAAAATTAAAATCTTTCCTATGGTTCATGGCGAAAATTTTATAATGAAAAATTCCATGTATCTACCAGAATTTAAATTCACGGTCTTTGGGTTAAGGGACAGTATCCTAAGACCACTTCTGGATGGTGTTAGCAGATTACTAAAAACAAGATAACTTATGAAGCAGTGCAGGGATTTTTCTTAGCCATAAATGTTTGACTTTTGATATTTTTTTCAAATGTTACACTTATGAACTTCGTTGACAACCAATTATTAAAATTGTGTATACATCACTAGCTTATGCTTCATTTACAGTTAAATTTGCTTGTCAATGAAATTTTTTTTTTTTAGATTTTCTTCAGAAAAATAATTTTAAGAATATTATCAAGTTGTCCTTGGACGTTACTGATTATATGAATGTTTTAGCGTATTTTAGGCCAATAAGCTACAAAAATCTACACAACCTCAAATATCAATCTTACTTGGAAGTTTTGCCAAAAGAAAAATTATCCGCACATTTAATACTAAAAAATATATTTAAAAATAATTGTTTTTAATCATTTTATTCTTTTGGTTAAATCTTTGGAACGGTTAGACTTCTGGACTTTGTTTAAAGCATTTTAAAAAGGTAAGTCCGGGCTAATACATGATTAATGAAAAAATACATATGTTTGATGAACAATGTATTCGCGTACGTTTATTTTATTTAATTTATTTATTTTTGAGTCGGTAATGTTCTAGAGTATATTGGAGCTTTTGTGTGCTCTAAAACTCTGACGTGAATCCAACAATTTTGCAAGGCAAATGCGCATATTTAAAAAAAAATGTATGCACCGAGATCTATCTTGCTATTTATTTTTGAAATCGTGAATCATCAACGTTACCATACACTTATTGTTACGTGTTAATTGATAGCATCATTGTCTCGCTATTCCAAATCAATAACCTATTTCAAAAATAGGCTATTAATAGCAAGAGGATTTAAAGTGTTTCATTCAAATAACATATAAGTCTGATGGGAATCAAATCGGGCACTCCCATCCGCCAGTTGACGCGGTAACCCACTCAGCTATTTCGAATTTCCGGTTGGGTTAATAAAAGCTCTCAAATAATACTAAGCTTGGCATGTATTAACGTAATGATTCAAAATTAAGGCTAATTTGGAAAACAAATTAATTGAAATACTTTCAATTAGTTTTTCGAGTGCAAATGTCATAAGAACCAGTTGTTCTAAGAATTATTTATTTGAATGTATTCATGCTTGTCCTTTCAAAAGGGCATATTTACCAAATAGACGCTTAAACGTTTCTTGCGAACAGGAACAGTCGGGCGAAAAAAACTTTCATTAAAAACATTCATTATATGTTCATCTGCGACGATGCGATGAAACGAAACAGACGCTCTAAATGCTTCACAATAAGCAGCACGAAATACACGTATAGACTGAAATAATATTTAAAAATAAAATTAGACATACTAAAGAACGCTCAACTCACAAACACATACACACATGCGATTTTAATCTATTTGTACGAGTTGTTGCCGAAAACTCCGGAAAAGAGCATGAAATCTTACTTTTTTTTATAATTTAATATGTATAAAAGTATTTTTAAAAAGGCGTCGTTATATTTTAATATTTTATAACGCATAAAATATAATGCATCAAAAGCATATGCATTGATAATAGATATAGTATAGAATAGATATAGATTTACATGTTTGTTAATTTATAATTTTATAGCAGCTATATAGATACACTTCCCAAATTTGTATATGCTCACATTAACTTTCGATGGCAGTTTATGGTTTTTTAATCGTTTTGATAATGAAAGATATTAATCAAAACCTTTGCCTTTATGCGAATATATATAATATATATAATCTATCCATTTCAACAATTTGTGAGAAGAATATTGAACTGCCATTTGTGCATTCTTCAGAAGTGTATTCGTGTCACAAATATGGACAAAGACAGTGAATTAATCACTTGAAATTTATCAAATATAAATCACGTATTATATATATAAGAAAGTTGAATAATCAGATATAATATGTTCATACAGGTTGATATGTATTGATACAAATTTAGTTTTGCATATTTTAAGAATTAAAAGCCCAAATAAACAAATGTATTTCATGTTTGTAATTTCATACTTCAGAGAATATTTTAATGGGATTTTATACGATTTTAAAACAGCCCGAAGTCTTCGATAGAAGGCATTACTTCATCCGGAATTTCATATTCGCTGATTAACTAAATACCAAAACAATATCACCTACTCCCGAGAAAACTACCAAAAATTCAAACCCGGCCGGCAGACCGAAGTGTTTTTCGATTGTAGCACTTTAATTTAAATCAGTAGTTCCTCTTGCTATTAATAGCCTATTTCTGAAAAAGGTTATTGATTTGGAATAACGGAACATTAATGTCATCAATTAACATATACACACGCACCCTGTATTGAACAATAAGTGTATGATGACGTCGATGATTCACGATTCCAAATATAAATAGCAAGATAGATCTCGGTGCATGTGTGCTGTACTACTCCTATTGGAGCTACTTTGCTCTAACACTCACAACACATCCCCGATGGTTAGGAGTCTTAATTTGCCCTGACACGATTCTAACAATTTTGCAGGGCAAATGCGTATATTTTTTGAGATATCTCTATGTACCGAGATCTATCTTGCTATTTTATATGCGAAATCGTAAATCATCAACGCCATCATATACTTATTGTTCTAGACAGGGTGCGTGTGTATATGTGTGTGTATGTGTGTATATGTTAATTGATGGCATTAATGTTACGTTATTCCAAATCAATAATCTATTTCAGAAATAGGCTATTAATAGCAAGAGAAACCTACTGATTTAAAGTTTCGAAAAACACTTCGGTCTACCGACCGGGATTGAACCGGCGACCTCCCATTAGCCAGGCCAACGCTTTAACCCATTTGACTATGGCTATGGTTTTCTTTTGGTCTTTTGATTTGCAGATCCAAATAAATACGGCTCTCTGTCTCTTCGAAATTGAGATCTTAATTAAATGTATATATAGTAATATATATTATTAAAACTCAATTTTTTTATCGGCAACCATTTATTTGATTTTGGTACTCAAATGTTTTAATCGGCACGCGTTTTTTGGCACCCACATATTTTTTTCGGCATTCACATAATATTTTACCAGTAAATAAGCATCATCATCATCATCATCGTACAGAACATTGGTCAATCGAGGTTCACCTTTTTCATTGCAGTAATGGAAACAATAACCTGATCTCGAATTCGGGCACTATAATCTACAAACATTTTGTATATCGTCCTGGGCGAAGTGCGTATTGAAAAAGACTATCCAAAAAGAATTTTTATCAAACTAAATTAAACCTGACTTTAGTCTACCATTATCGAATTTCTTCTTATTCTTGATATTTGCATATTTAGTAGCTAAAGACAGTATATACAGATGGATGAGTAATGCATAATAATAATAAGAATAATTCAAATAATTCTATATGAAAAATCCGGTTTTAAATATATTCGGTATTCATTGGCCATTACGGGATCACACGACTGGTCAGGTCATGCTAATGTACTGTTTTTTGCTGTGCTACTCATATTGGAGCTACTGTTCTCTAACATGATGGTTATGAGTCCTTATTTGCCCTGACGCTCTTGCAGGGCAAATGCGCATATTTTTAAGATATTCCTATGCACCGAGATCTATCTATCTATTTTCGGAATCGTGAAATATCAACGTATGTTTATTGATGGCATTAATGTTCCGTTATTCGAAATCAATAACCTATTTCAGAAATAGGTTATTAATAGCAAGAGGAACCTACTGATTTAAAGTTCAACTATATGCGAAGAAGTAAAAGAAGAATTCTCGGTGGATTCAAATGATCCCATGGTGGTACAAGTGGACGCAATAAACACAGTTGTACGATTGGCAGTAGTCAACTATGGAGAACTATTGCATGTTTAAATGCGTCAATAACAAAATATGAAATTGGTATGCAAAATTTTTTGAAAAAAAAAAACCAAAATTACATTTATTTAAAAACATTTACACTCTTTTTCTCTCTTCTCTTTCTCTCTTTCTATACATCCTTTTTCTTACCTCCATTTAAAAGATTTTAAGAATTATCGCGATTATTATTATGTGTTATGTGTATGAAGCCGATTTAGTGTAAAATAAACAAAAAACACCAAAACATATACAAAAAACTCGAAAACCAACGCAACGGTTTTTTATATTTATTATTCCCATTTAATGAAGGGAGGGTTGGTTTTAAAGTTTGTAAACTTTTTGCTTTAAGGAAAAAAAACAGCATTAGAATGAAGCATCTGTTGACCATAGGGTACTATTTCACGAACCTCTATCCGCCATTACCGCTTTATTTGTCCCGCACTTTATTTATTTATTGTTATTATTATTATTTATTGTTAAAAGAAAACTTTTTTTTTTAAATGCAGTTAGTTTGTATATAAATCATTTATTTGAATGCTGTTTCATACAAACTTGAAGAGACGCAATCTGATTTCTGAATCGTACTCAGGGGATTCATTCACTCATTTCCTTCGTTATTCGGTATTTTCTATATTTTAACAAGAAATATTATGGGGTGGGAGATATTGACAAGAACAAAATAAGTATGCTTATTTTTGTGGATTTTAAAAAAGAATTTGATAGTGGAAATTTTGTTTTCTCGTTTTCAGCAGCCAATCTAGTACAGTCCTATCTTAAAGAGAGATCGCAAAAAGTTTTAAGTGAAGGTCAATCATAGAATGTTCTTATGAACTTTTCTGGAGTTCGGCAGAGATCAGTTTTGGGACTGTAATTGTTTTCTATTTTTATTAGTGGATAGATATAGTGGGTGCGATATGTTTGCAGATGATGTTCCACTTAAGATTTGCTCTTCATTGATGGACATGCCAGAAACAATCCGTAGAACTTACTATGACCTTGAAAAGATCCTTGTTTGGTCAAGAGTAAACAAACTACATATAAATCCAATTAAAACTCAATCATTTTTAATTTCAAGACAATCCCTAACACAACGAACATTGCCAGACTGTAATGAATAACGTGGTTATATCCTACAGTTAAAAATAAAAAATAGGTGCAATCGCATGGAGTTTATTTATTCTAATATGTAGTCTTTTTTAAGACTATTACCAAGTAATTGAGATGCTTATGTGGTCACTATTGGTTGTCGTTGTTTGTTATACTTTTACCAGGACTTTTGAAAACTTCTAAATATATTTTCTGTTTTCTTTTTTGTTATGCTTTGTCATCATAATTTTACCAAATCCAATAAACAGTAAAATTGACAATTCATGAATCTGTTTATCGCCTTAATTTATCGTTATACTTTTACCCGAACAAAACGAGATTTAATCTACCTAATTTGTTTTTTTGTGTGTCTTAGTTTACCTAAACCAAACGACATTTAAATAAATTGCTAAAGATTTTGTCCTTATATGTTGTCATAATTTACCTTAACTTATACTAACAATTAAATTATTATTTTATTGACACTGTCTGTAGCCAAAGTTTGTTTTTAAAACATGGTATTGCTATGCTATGATATTTATATTGTCTCTGTTTGTCGTTAAAAACTTCATATTGTCTGTGTTTATCGCCACACTTTATCGTAATACTTTTTTTTGTCCTACTTTTACTTTTTGTCGTCTAAACCAATTAAATTGCAATATGCATTGCATGTTTCATACTTCATCGTCTTGCGTTTTACCAAAGCCTATTCAAGTTTATCTTTTTCTTTCTTTTTACTAGCTTGTAAGTAGTAAGTAAGTAGTAGTAAAAGATACATAAAGTAGATTATAATAAAATATGTTAAATAGCTTTTAGTATATGATTTTTAATGAACTAGTGCTGTTGCACTCTATAGTATTGTGAATTTATTGTTGAGTGTAAATTAATTATAAATAAATACTATATACTAAAAGATTGTAATTATGGGTTATTTTGTAGTGGCATTGTAGTCATATATTATATCTACAAGGCTACTACATAATATATAAATATATACATATATATATTTGATGTAGAGATCTATCGTCCTGTTTATTTTCCTAGGATCGTGAATCGTCAACCACATCATACAATTTTTGTTATATACAGCGAGCGTGTGTACCTATGTAAATTTTATTTCAAAGTGAGGTTGTTAATGTAAATTTGTTTGCAAATGTGAGAAACTCAAGCAAACAAAAATATTGAATTTGATTTTATGTTTATTCAATTATTACAACATACTTACATTTCTTATATATAAAATCATACTATTTAATTAGTCATTTTCTCTAAAGTGTCCTAAAGTTTCGAATGTTGCACAATCTGTATCTAATTCTGAAATAGGTTGTTGATTTAAAAAAAACTAGCACAAAATATACACACACGCACTAATGCAATAATGTACTGTAAATGCATTAAGAAATCTCAAAAACTATGCTCATTTGCCCAGCAATATTGTTAGAGTGACGTGAATGCAAACTAATACAGTTTCCGGGTCAGATTATAGATATAAATTTTTCACCAATTGACGTACGTTTAGCATCGTAAAAACTAGATTCACAGATTAATTAGTATTAAAGGACAAATCAAAATTATATTGTATTGCACAAGTTATTTTTCATAGTTTCATTAGGCAGATTTCCCTAATACTTATCAGTGTTTATTTTGAACAAATACAGACAAAATTATGATACGACTTTCAAGGTACATAAAAGATTTTCATTCATAAAATATACGAAGAATTTAATGTAGATATTTGTTATAAATTATAACCCTTTGTCGATTGTAGTACCTATAATATGATGTAAATAATTTAAAATTTATCATTATTATGTACTGGCCAGTGTCTACTACAACACAACAACAATCTTCCACATTTATTTATATTTTATAATATTGCTATCGAGCTACCGTTTCTGGAAATACATAATGTACAAAATACGCGCATATCAGACAGCACGATCTTTCTATACGTGAGTAGAGTAGGTAGGTATATTTATATACTGCTTATAAACATAAGCATAATGCGGCAATATGTATGTATATATACGCAACACAACCGCATACGCATAACCAACATCATAAATTGAAAAATAAAAATGTCACCACAGACAACAACACAAACAACGAATAATCAAAATTATGATGTCCTGTTTATCACTTGCTGTGACACATTTTATTGCTTTCTTTTTATTTTCATTGCACCTTTTTCCGTGTATAAAGGTGTATACTGTATTTAGACTGTACGGTATATGCACGACCGAAATGATATAGAATCGGAGGCACAGCAGTGTGAGTTTTGTTTCATAAATGCTTTCCAAAATAAAGGACTTGTGTCTTATTGTGTGAAGAACATAAATATACCTTTAAGGGGATAAGATAAGTAAGCAATAAATATGCTTTTTAGTGAGAAAAAGTCGCAAGTTAATTTAGTAGAGTTGCTGTTACTGTAAAGTGTATACTGTATAAGAATATATAGACATAAATTATCAATAGTACATATTTCATTCAGAATTCACCTCGCACGCGCAACAGGATATATATGTTAGCCCACCATAACCACATCATTGCATTAAATCATTTATAACGGTTTGTAGTAAATGTAAACAGGTTAAAATATATACTATTTGATGCATATATATAATATATATAACTACTATATTTGCGGATGTGTTGTGAGTGTTTGAGCACAGAAACTCTAATTAGAAGTAACATAGCTCAGCACAAAACAACCAATTTTCATGACCTGACAATCATGTGAATCCGGTCTGCTGCATAACGAACACTGTACCTAAAAACAATACGTAATAACTAACACTAAGTATTCGATCACTTGATATTTTTTTAAAAGTACCAAAGAAACACATATACAATTGATGTTCAGTGTTAAAATTTATATTAAATTCCAATAACAGAAAAACACCCCCAAAATTTCCACCTCCATATTTCACTGTGGGAAAAATATACCGATTGGAGGTTCTCTCGTAGATTAATCGACGAACAAACAATATGCGATTTGTACCGAGCAGTTTGAACTTGGATTCGTCGCTCCAAACTAAATTACTCCAGTCTTCGTTGGTCCAATGAACGTAGTTATTAGCAAAATCTAATCTTTTCTTAATATTAATGTTCTCTTAGATTTGTTTTTTTATTATAATACGACTCATTGCAGTTTTAATGCTGGTTTCGGGGTTAGAATTCAGGTCATTTCTGCAGCAGGTTGGAGTGGCATTTTGATGCGGTATCTTTTACAGTTTATGACCAGTGCCCTATCCTCCACTGTAGTAGTTTTTCTAGGTTTGCCAGATCGTTTTTTGTTGCGATTTCCACCAGATTCATTTCATTTGTGTATTATGTAATTTTCTCGACCATACGAAATGTGTGTGTGTGTTCTTACAATTTGACGAATAGAATATACTTCTTTGTGAAGAACTATAACTTCAACGCGTTTTTTAGTCGATACTTACCCATTCTAAAAATATATAAGGATAAAGAACTTACTGCTCGTTTCTTATTAAAAGGTGTACAGTATCTATCAAATATAAGTTAACACTGCCTTATAATTTGTATATGCCTAAAATACACCAAAATCCTTCGCACAAACTCAATTTAATTTGATGTCGGATCCAACACACTGTTTCAAATTATCGTTATGCCGTTATAATGACTATATATGTGATGACCTTGAAGAAATAAATAGCATATTGTAAATCTCATTTACAATTGACGTTGCAAAAATAAGTTAACAGCATAAGAACTAATACTTTATATTTGTAGATTCTCTGTCAATTGTCAATTATTAAGGTTAAAAACCAAAATATAAAAAAAATGTAAGCATTTTACGACTGAGGAGCTTATAGCGATAATAAAATTATATAATGAAGGTCAATCCTATACTATATTTGCGGTTTGAAAAAAAAAAATTGCACGGAAAGTTCCATCCGTTAGCAAAATTAATTTAAAAAAACGAATGCGATTTTATGAGAAACATGTTCATGTTCTAAAATCACCTGCATATTGGAATAAAGGTCTGTGGACTGACGAATCGAAGATACGAATGCGACACAGTCATGGTAGATTTTTTGTTTGGAGACGTGTTGGGGAAGAGCTGTCTTTCAAGTGCACAAATCCAACATTAAAAAACTTTGAACAAGGAAAAATGGTCTGTGGGTATATCCTGATATAGAGTTGGAAAAATTGTAATCCTGAAAGGAAAAGTTAATGCTGAAGTTTACCGAAAAAATTTTGTTGACGTCATATTACCTGAAGGTAACGTTTCATTCATGACGATTTCATATTTCTACAAGACAATGCACCAATTCACATGGTGGTAAAGTGGTAATGAATTGTATTAGTCAATACAAGAGTGGCCACCACAAAGTCCAGACTTGTCACCGATTGATAATATGTGGGCCTTGCTAAAATTAAAGATCGCAGAAAAGGCTCCAGAAAATATTCGAGAATTAAAAGCCAATATCGAAGAAATATGGAATTCGCAGAAGTTTGTAGAAGATTCACACTTTCATTTCCAAACAGACTTGCGAAGATGTCACATAGAAATGGTGGACACTGTGGCTATTAAAAAGGTGTGTTAACTTATTTTTGCAACGCTAATTTTTCTCTATAACTTCCTTTTATTTATTTATTTATTATTTTATTATTATTATATTATTTTAGGTCAGTATATTATGACATTATAAGATAGAAATAATCCAATGCAAATCACTAAGAATGATCAGTCTTGCGTGTATCGATGATACTACTTGTAAATCAAGCAGCAATGAACACATTATGGAAACAATTCATTGTCATAATCGCAAAAAAATAATCTGTTCGCAAGCTATCACAAACAGTTAAAATTAAAATTAAACTGTTATTTTGAAAGAAACGTTCATAAATGTTAGTGATGGAATTCTGACCGGTAGTGTATATCCTACAAGCGAAAGACATATATTAAACAAGTTTTTTTTCAAAGATATGATTCTATTACTTTACACAGCCTTTTATTAGCAGATTTCGGAAAGGCAAATTGATTTAAATTATTATTATTTGTTCATTTTCAATATTTGATATATTTGAATGTAAGTCAGGATCATATATGTGCTCGAGATGTACTACAATAATAAAAACAAAAAAATAATAAAAAAACAATAAATGTTCTCTGAAAAAAATGTGCTCTAAATTCTAAAATATGAAAAAAAAAACAGTATTGTCCAGTAATCAATTTAAAATTGACCTCTTGTATTATTTCAGTTTATTCATCGTATTTGAAAATATTATCATTTATATGATTAACATATATACATACATAATTTAAAATAATTCCTTTTAGGTAAAATATATTTTTTTAATTTGAAGAATTTGTATAAATGCCACACTGCTATTTACGGTTCTTGCATTAGAAGCAATATTTATATTTTTCGTTATTTGTAAATAAGTATATTCATGCTCAAAATAGGTTCACAATTGACATTTTAAGTAGTAAGTAAAGTAAGATTAACAGTATCTAAATATAAATAATAATAAAAATAATAATAATATAAATAACCCATGATCTAAATATCCAAAAAATGTACACTTTAAAATACAGAAATAATATTTTTATGGAAAGGTCCAGGTTTTTACAATTTCCATTCCAATGCTTCAGGAAAAAATTAAATGCGTTTCAAGGCTCAACTGTTCAGGGAAAAACGCTATTTATTTTTATTTTGTGTAAAATAAGAGGTGAGAAGATTAAAATAAAAATTTCGTCAATTATTAAAGTGAACAACGTCAAAAATTCACTCCTCGGCTGCGAATTCTTCTCACCAAATAATTTGGTGACGAAAATACACTTGAGAAGAATTCAGTCCTCCTCCTCTAATTATAATCAAAAAATATATTTTTAAATTATTTACTTATGTTTAATAAAAGCAAAGCATAATATCTCTATTGGACTGTAAAACCGCAAATATAAAAACGTTATTGGTTATGTATGTAGAATGAAGATATATACTGAATTAATAAGTTCTAATAAGATTTCCTCACGATTCCGAATAGAATAAAAGACAGATCTAAGAGTATAGAGATATCTGAAAAATATGTGTATTTGCTCTGCAAAGTTCATAGAGTCTCCTTATACAATTTTGGTAGCGGTGGACCACTGTTGAACATATAATATTCATGTGTGTGATGTGGTATTTTCACGGATTCCCCATGATCCATAGGAATGACGTTAATGTTGCCGAGGGATATTCAATTTGATCGTAATTTCGACGGAATCAATTAAAATCTGAAAATATTATAAAATTTCGTATAATGGTTGCTAAAAAACATTTCAGAGAATGCCCAGACCAACTGTGGATTTATGCCATTTAAAATTTGACACCATTTTAAAAAAATATTGAAAATTGAAAATTAAAATTAGTGCGATTGTTATTGGTTTTTATTGTTTTTGGTTTCAGCAATTTTACTTTATGTCTACAAAAACTAATAGATTGTGCCTGAATTTTATTCACTTTTTTACAATTAAAATATTTAAGAATAAAGCCTTAATGAATGAATCTATTTATTTATGTTTTTATTTTATTTCGAGTATTTTCTCTGTAACAATTCTGAGCGACTTGTACTCTCCTATAATTTTTTTATGCAAGGAGCTCTGGAGCAATAATGGAAGATTTGTTGTGACGTCGGGTCTCAGATCCGGAAGCATTCCTCACACAAGAACTTTGTACAATCAGTACCTTATGAAGACACAGCGTGATCTTGTCGCAGATCCGTCTAAGTTTTGGACTTATGTAAACTCGAAAAAAGACTAATGGTTTCCCAAGCATGATGAGCCATAATGGAGTAAAAACAGCAAATATAAATGAGATCTGTAATTTTTTTAAAAGCATTTAATTATATAAATAACGGAGGATGTTGATAGTGTTAGTTCAGTTAGTTTAGTACTTCAACCAACTTTCTACAACTTTCTGACTCCGTCGACTTAGGTTACATTCAATTTGACATGTAAGATATTGTTACTGCACTTTTAAAAATCGATGTGAGTAAAGGAAGAGGTCCTCTATACTGAAATGGATTCAATCCTAACTATCTGATCGCAAGCAATACGTTTTGATTCGTGGTGAACGGTCTGAATTGTTAAATGTTGGCTCTGGTGTGCTTCAAGTTAGCCATTTAGGACCACTTTTTTTCATACTTTTTATAAACGATGTGGCATATATTTTCCGATACTCTTCGTGTACTCGTATTATGTATGCTGATGATCTAAAGATATTTAATAAAATTGATGGTCCTTCAGACGTTTTGAACTTGCAATTAGAGAAATTGATTTGGACCAATTTTTTTTACCAAATTGTTTTTGGATACAAATTTACGCTCACCTAAAAATGGCATACAAAATATAAAATTAAATAACACCAACAAAAATGATTGCAAAAAAACAAAAAAATATTACAGAAAATGTAAAACTGCATTGTTATAAAGCTCGATATGAAAATCAAAATCTGAAGCTTTACAGGGTACTATTCCACGACCCCCACTATCCGCCATTCCCAAGGGTTGTTTTCCCTTAGCATGATTCAAAATGTACTGGCGATATTTTAAACGAGCTTGGAGTTCAATTTTGTAACTTTTACAGTATTCCGATTAAAATTAATTGTAATTTTTTTAATTATTACCTGTGCAGAAAAAATTCGGTGGATAGATATATTTATTATTTTGGAATGCAAAATAAAATTATTGGGTTTGCATATTAGAATTTATTGGTAAGCATTTTTTTAATGTTTGTCAGGGTAAAAATGTAATTTTGCGGAGGGAGATTATATATATTTTTATATACCTTCTGTATAAAAAGTACCGGGAATTGTTAAAAAAAAACACAGAATTTTTTATTTATTCATCAAAATATATT
>JANSTU010022884.1:0-13212 GCA_027564075.1 Bolitophila hybrida
GCAAATTAAGACTCCTAATCATCGGGGATGTGTTGTGAGTGTTAGAGCACAGTAGCTCCAATAGGAGTAGCACAGCAGAAACAGAACATTAGCATGAGCTGACCACTCGTGTGAACCCGTAATGGTCAATGAATCCGGTGTGCATCGCACACTGGCCCTATGTCCCACAAGGGATTAAAGGATCCAATGAGATGAATAATAAATCAAAGCATTTTAACAAATAATAATACTACATACTCGATAATGTATGTAAATTTAAAGAATAAATATTCCGTGTTTTCAATTTATATGACCAAGCGGATAGACAAACATTTAGATTTGTCTTTGTATTTCGATACAACACAAAATTAACCGTTTTTTTAATACAGTTACAATAATCGAGCATTATAGCTCACTTTGAGTACAGGGTTGCCAGAAATTGAGCACAGCATAAACGATATTTATGTATTTTAATACATTTTAATTTTGGTTTTCTATTTGTGTGACCACAATGCAGGTACACACACAAACTGTTTTAGTTTTATTCATAGAATAGTACTGAATATAATCAATCACAGAAATGTTTGTAGAAAATCACACTTTAAATCTCAGAAGAATTTAACATTATATATTTGCTCAGTTTTAATTATTTTTTTTTCCTAAAAAAATGTATCATCAGCACAATATTTTCAGTATAACTTTTACAAAATATATACTTAATGTGTTAAAAACACATCGCTTTGACAATAATTACACTCAGCCTGATTGAGAAGTGACCAATGACCGTAAGCTATTTTAATATATTGTATATATTATGTGTATATATACATAATAAATGCACAGTTTCTCATTGCTCTATATATCCCTGTCTGCTGAAACCTGTAATCAGCAAAATGCATGTGGTAGATTGACGTCAGAGCTAAGATGAAATATAATGTACACATTGTACATAATATTATTGAGAGTTGTGTGAGTTTGCACGCTAAACGCGACTTCGCCTCAGTCTCTCGATTTTCGAAAGAGATCACTGATCACAAAACAGAGACAACGGAGAAAAATGCACAGAAACAAATTTGCCATAGTGCATTACGGACGTGTGTGATGATAACCGATATTTGCAATTAAAAAATACATTTTTATTTATTAAAAATAATAAATAAAAAACTATTTCAAAATGGCGTTTTTTAAAAAGTGGAAAAATATTTCAAAACACAAAAGTGAGTGACGACTGATGTTTTCTTAATTTCCATCAATATATCTATTTATTTTTGTTCTTTAAATATACAACCTATCTTTATGAGTGTATATACAATTGCAAATCATATGCTAGAGGCTAGACATACGATTCTAATGCGTAGTTTGAAATTAAAGTTTAAATAAGTCTCTGAATAAAGGAAATTTAAATAATGCAGTATTCGAAAGTAAAAACGCGTTGGCGGAAAGTTCCGGATTACATTTCGATTTTATATGTTACTATTAAAAGCCTTATTTCGGAAAAATATTAGTTTTTAATTACGGGACATTGCCGCCAATTTTAAATAAATATGATGTAATTTTCAATGTACTATCGATCATAAAAATCATAAATTAATATGAACATTTTCCATGTGCAACTAAATCTATTAAATATATTTTGTTTAAACTTATTTATATTTTAGTTTTGATGAAAGTTTTTAAGTAGATTTAACTGGCTCTGAAAATATGGACTTTAACACTTTTCAGGTTTTCTTATATTTTTTTTATATTCGTAAAATATATAGTAGTAATTATATTATTTCATCTGGAATAATTATTTATCTGAGAATTGATTTTTTTTTGGTAAACAGTTTTTTGTTCACTTTTATTTAATTAATATACTTTGAATATGCAAATATGACAAAATACCTACTTCTGCAATAATCGATAATCTTATTTATTTGTGAATTAATTACAACGTGCACTGAATTAAGTTCTTTATAAAAAAATAAATATAGATTATTAAATTTTACAAAATTGTAACCATAAATTGACTATTATGGGCTCAATTTTAAATAATTACTTTGCACACACACCACTTCTTGATAATGTATAGTGATGTTCAACTATCTATGATACAATAATAATAGGAAAAAATAATTCATTCGTAGTGAGAGTTACACGTATCTCGTATATAATAACCGGTTTTTTAAATTATTATTTGTAGAACTTAGTGAAGAATGGGCGCTGGCAACAAGTCTCAAAGACTTTTCAGATAATCCAGATGACGCTTTAGACGAAATTAATCCTGAAACGTTTCCTGTTAAATATCTGGGCAGCACTGTGATCGAGGCTGCTCGTTCAGAAGAAGCCACCGCCGAGGCAGTCAAGGCTGTTATTGCTACTGCTAAATGTAAATGTTTTATTAAGTAAAATTTAATTGTATATTTTTATAATCGATTATATAATTATAGCCACCAACAGAAAACTGAAGCAAGTGAATGTATGTGTTTCGCCGAAGGGCATTGAAATGATTGATGCAACCAACGGTGAAACTTTGCTGCAGGTGTCCATATATAAGATATCTTACTGTTCGGCAGACGCAGTACACGGAAACGTTTTTGCATTTGTTAGTTCAGACAACATAAGCTCGCCTAAATGTGATGAAACTCTAATATGTTATGCATTTCTGTGTCAGAAAAGAAAAAATGCCCAGAAAGTAACATTGACAGTTGCTCGAAGTTTTGAAACAGCCTATCAAATTTGGCAGGATGCTGCACATCGTAAAAAGTTTCATATAGAGAAAAGACACCGAGAAGATAAACGTGTCGTAAATGAAAACCTTGAAACAAGCATGCGCAATCTGTTGATTGACTTTAGCTCTGAAATAACTGCTAATATTTGCAACAGGGATCCTAGAGACCTCTTACAAAACACTTGGGTATCATTTGATGAGGACGTTCAGCACAGTTGTGATTTCTCGGAGAATACAAATTTACCACGTAAAAATAGTTCATGGGATACAAATTTCATCAAATATACATGATCTATAGACCTCACTGACATTATGAAGAAATTGTCATCGCTTTTCGAAGATGTTTATGTTATAGTTATACTGAGGCTTATTTTCATTATTGTTTTATTAGGTTTCTATGTTAGGGGTTGCTCTAAATTTTGCATTTAATTTTAAACAGTTATAATTAAAAAGATGTTAATTACGTATGAATAAAGGTATTTGGATACTATTTATTTTGTATTATATTTTTGTTGCTCTTGCTTATAATTTCCAATACACGTGGATTTGTTTTTTAACTTACATATTTCAATTATTATTAAAACAACTTGATGTATTTATAAAAGATTGTGTAATTAAACATTATGATATAATATACATATACATTTTATAATTTAAATAAAATTCTTATTCTTATTCTTATGTTGTAGACAAGATATGGTTAAAAAAAACTAAAAAAATACACACATTTCTTAAAAAATATGTTTTTTTAAACTATCATATTTATTACTAGATCAAATTGTTTGCCTGGAAATAAGATAAAGTTTTTTACATGGTATATATGGTTATGGTATATATTTATATTATACATACTGATTGGAATCTTTCCCATGACTTTCCACGCCACATTGGCAATTTTCCAACTTCTTCAAAACTCTTGAATTTTCCAATTAAAGATCTGTAGTAAATAAAATGTTTAATAGTTAAATAACAATACATATAAACTATAACTATAACTATTAATTTCACTTACCGATTTGTTATAACTTGAAACGCTGTTTTAACTCCAACCTGCGGCAGCATTTGTAGGTCCTTCATACTTCCAGAATTTAGTAGTTTCAAAACAAATAGTTTATGCAATGTTTTGGCTTCTTTTTTTGAGCTAGCATTTTGAACTTCTAAAAGTGGTCCTAAGAATTAAAAAAGCTTTAGTTAAAAAAAAATATAATACAGATTAATAATAATTTTACCACGTGTATCATTACTAAATTTCGAAATGTTCGTATTGTTCTTGATGTTTACTTCAACAATACTATTCATTCGATTAATTGCTAACGAACCTCTTCGCATTGATTTTCGTGATTTTCTTTGAAAAATATTGCAATCTTCATTTTCAGTAACGTTTTGATTCAAAAGTATATTTCTTTGTTGATTTAATATTCTTGTACTACGTCGTCTTGATGTAATTTTTTGCGGAATTATGAATGGGTCAACAATGTCTGAATATTCTAATGTAGGGCATATATTTTCCGTTTCGTTCTCAATTGCAATAGATGTGTTCGTCTGTGTTGTTGAAAATGTAGATTTTTTATTAGATTCCTCGATAACCTACAATCAAAAATGTAATGGTTTTAAAATTATAAGCTGTATTTGTATCTGTCTTTGTAATCGCAAAATATCACATGTAATGAATTGGTAGTTTTAAATACTTGTAAAACTGAAAAATACAGCTCTTGTTAAACATTAGGGATCGATATTCAGTTCCACAAAATAAACATATACACTGTAGAATACGAAATACACGCCGCTTTATTTTATTTTAAGGGGTCATCTCACTTTGACATGTCGATTTTTTTCTTTTTACATACATAAATACATACCTATATAGTATATGCCTTAAGAAAATTGTAAGAAAATATCATAAAAATCCTAGTATTAATTGAGATTCCAGCCTTTTTATATTTTATATATATCTTTTTATAAAGAAAAAGAAAAACACCTGAAATGTATGTGCAACCAACAACGAATCTGAAAGATGGATTAGAATTACCTCTGCTCGAATTTACGTAAATCGAATTACTTCTTTCTAATATAAATAGCTGAATAGCTTTTTCTCAAGCTATACAGAGGTTTCATGATATTTTCGAGTTTTAATAGTTGTAATTGAGTCGAATTGAGTCGGATTCATTGAATTTTACGGGTTCACAGAATCTGTCAGGTCATGCCTATCTGCTGTCATTTTAAATATTTTTTGTATTTATTTATATTTCTATTAATATTCTCAAGTTATTCTTAATATCTTGTCTATATTAAAAACACCATACAGTAGTAAAAACTACTAACTAGTAGTTAAAACTATAAATCCAATTATGAAACATTTTGAACTGTATATTTAGATATTTTCATAAACTTTAAATCATTGAAAAATATACTCATTTATAACTTTAATAAGAAACACTTTATAAAACATTAAAATATCAAATATCATTTGTATCAAATGAATGTCGTTTTGAGAGCAATGAAATTCGCTTTGTATTTACGAAGATAGTCTATTTTGTGATGTATTGTATCCACGTCAATAAATAAATTATGGCAAAGCATCAAATATTGTTTCAATAATATATTTAATATGGAGTGATTGTACCGCCAGGCATTCATTCAAAGGTGTGCTGATTTGTTTACAAATAATATGAATACTGTTATTTTTTGTGTAATACGCCGTCGACAAATGAATTCTTTCACTTGAAATATTCAACTATATAACAAACAAATATAACTTTATTCTACATTATTTTAATAACCGAATAACCCCGGCTGACTTTGTTTTGCATGGACTGATTCGCAATTTCTTCTTCATTTTACCCCACAATGTTTCTATTGGGGATAGAACTGGACTTCTAGATGGCTTATTGGACTGACTTATGGACTGATTCGTAATTTCTTCTTCATTTTACTCCACAAGGTTTCTATTGGGGATAGAACTGGACTTCTAGATGGCCAGGCCAATAATTGTATTGTAACCAAGACTTATAGTACTCTTACTCTTAGCCGAGGTCGGGGATTGACGGTGATCTTCTAGTATGGTTTTGTATTTTATGGCAGTATTTTATTTGGGCATCGTGAGCATGAAAGTAATATTTGGAGCTATTGCTTTAAATAGCACGAACAACATCGTATAAAAACAAAATAAATATTTGGCACGCAATTATAGTTTTGACATTTTCGGATTTTAATAGATGTACTTGTATCGCAATTATTAACATCCTTTGGATAATGGCGAGTCCGTGAAAATACCCAGTCACACATACAAATATTCATATATGTACCTTGGTTTGAACTCACGACCCCTGGGACACAACATCGGATACAGGAAAAATATTTGCGGAGCACCTGAATTAACGAGTTTAGGAGACGATAAGCAACCACCAATGTCAACACACTACGTTTTTTGACGAAGGTAGCTGGTTATCAAATTGATTTAAAAAAATATATTTTGTGATGCTGATGTTCAAAATTAAATCTAAATCTAAATCTTATATATAAAAAGAAGCTAAAACTACAAAGAAGATATTGATTACATATTAAACAAATTAATTATTTAATATTAATCAATAAATATTTCGCAGCCTCCAGTATTGTTCAGATAAGTTAAATGACTTAATGATTGTGTTAATCTTGTAGATGACTGTATCGTTGACGAGGATGTGGATTATATGCATTTAAGCGTGTACGGTTGTCTCTGCGTGTTATGCGTGTTTTGATATTAATATGTGTCGTTTCACCGTAGTTAATTGAATGTTTGATTGTAAAGAGTGTTAAATATATATATATATATATATATATTTCTGCATAATAATAGATATGATTATCGACAATGAACCACCTGATTCAGGAAGCTCACCACCGTTCCCAAGATTCCAAAATGTGGACAATACGACTGCTACAGGTAAATCGCCCACTAACCCGGATCCAAGCGTTATCCCGTTCATACAATAGCTTTTCATCTTTTGAGGATACAGATGATGAAAATGTTTTTACGCCAGCAACAAAATCCTGTCAAATTCCAAAAAAAAAACCTCCTATCGTTATTCCAAAAAAACAAAAACTCATTGAATATTAAACAGCTGCTTCAAAACTGCAAAACTTCCGATTTGATAGTTCGCAACACTTTAATCGGCGTTAAACTTCAAATTGCAACCATAGAAGAGTACGCTGCTGTATATAAATGTTTGGATGATGCAGCATGTGGATATTACTCCCACGCTGCCCGTCACTAGCAGATCAACAAATTTGTTTTATTTGGACTGCACAGCATGCCAACTGAAGAGCTAGCAAACTATCTATGCGAACTAAACATAAAGCCTCAGGAGATTAAACTGATAACTCTAAAACAGCAAAGATGGATGAGGTTATTTATATGCTGTTCGTCCCCAGAGATGGCCTAAAAATAGCCGATCTAAAAAAAGTACGGACAGTTGCGAACGTACTTGTGAAATGGGATCTTGATAAATGCCTAAAACGCGGTCCAACAGCAACACTTTTCGAAGAATTGTATGGGTCAACATCTGACTCATTCGTAAATAAATGCTGCAAATGTGGCTCCACACATGCAGCTTACGCGTCAGATTGTCCTGGTCGATCAAAATCTCTGGAAATTCGTAAAAGAGTTAATCAACTCAATCTTCAAACAGCAGCCAGCAGAGAGAGGAGATGCCTTCGAGTGAAGAAATCATTGATATCGTCACCGATATATTTGACGCCACCAGGACTGAGCTGATGCAAGTCATTTTCACCCTCACCCTTAAGTTTGTCTTCAAATAGATATCTAACGATCCTTCAGTGGAATGCCAACAGTGTCCAAAATAAAAAAAAAAAACTTAATTGAATGAGCCACACCACTACACCAGCCAAACCACTACATCCGACCTACCACCCAACACACGCTAATCGACACCACTGGTCACTGCTGTTCTTAACGAACTGAGCTCAAACCACTGTAACTGTTGACTTATCAAATAGCTGCTATAATGTCACTGAAACGATGCTTATCGGCTACAGTAAAGCAAATTGGAGAGAATTTAGCTGCGAAGTCGATCGACTGTTACCCACACGATAATAGAGCTATCGGCTAATACGAAACAATTTATTCAAATGCGCAAAACAATGGCAACGAACTCGTATTCCCCACAAAAATCGGAAGAATTAAAGATGCTATCGCATAAGAACGCAACGCAAACTTTCAGAACACTATCTCTACGTTCGACAAAGGGGAAACATTTCTGGCGCCTATCAAAAGCTCTACGTGGAAAAAACACAAAGTCGCAAACAGCACTCAACCAGCCACCAGGACTTACAAACTGCATAAAAACGGCAAAAGCTAAAAGAAAATCTACTAGAGTGAGCTGGCGTTCCACAAGGTTCTCTGTTCTATGTCCGATACTCTACAATGTATACACGGCAGATATCCCAACACCGAAATTCTTCAACATTGCTTCCTACGCCGATGATACAGCAGTGTTCACATCCAGCGTATGCTCCAACGCCATTAGCAGAAGGATTGGCAAAGCGCTCCTCGAGCTAAAACGTTATTTTGAGAAGTAAAGATCAGAGTGAAAAGCATCCAGAGAGATGAAGTACTGAGTCCATGTAAAGCGCGAAAATCAAAGCTCTCGCTGGCAAACAATCTACTCAGAATGATTACCAAACCAGTCAAGGAATACATTGAAGTAACCATCCTATCACACAGTAATTATACTATTTATTAGTTTAAGTACTTTCCTACAAGGGTTTTTAATCAAATCAGGCTCTTTCTGTTAATCTGTAACTTACTCTACACTCAACACACTACCACACCATAAACACTCAACAGTTGTACAGCTAACACAGCTGAACTCTATCCACCCCTATTTGTATGTAAAAAAAACTGATTAGGTTGCTCTAAATCGAGCTTATGAATGAAAATTCCACAAAGCTCAGAGCAATTTTTGCGGGAAAAAATATTTTATGATGCTTATGTAGAAATTTACATGCTGTTACGATATTTCATAGAAATGTTTTCAGTTGAAAAATGGCGACACTACAGCGGTGATGGTTATTCAGATTACCAATTTAACAAATAGACAGAATCATTTCGAATCTAGGTAACGAAAACAATACAAACAACTAATTTGCATGACATGACCCGTGCGGTCAACTATTCTGGAAACGTACTCATTCTCTATGTCTATATGAATTATCTATGTCATTCCGTTTTTACCGTGTCACTCGTGTGATGTGTGAATAAATGATTTTAATATGCAATACTTTAAACAATTTTAGGGAAATTTAAGAATAGTATGTACGAGTTACATACAAGATGTTATGTATGATTGTCCACATTTCTAAATATCAAATGTTTTGCAAACTGGCAAAGTTTTGATTGATTTTTAAATCCTATACTTGAACTAAGATTTTGTTTGTATTTTTATGGTATCATTGTCTACAGAAACATATGTTCAATTGTGCATATTTTTGAGATATCTCTATGCACAGAGATCTATCTTGCTTTTTTTTATTAGTATTCGTGAATCATCAACGCCATCATACACTTATTGTTCTATACAGGGTGCGTATGTATATGTTAATTGATGGTATTAATGTTCCGTTATTCCAAATCAATAATCTATTTCATAATTAGTCTATGATTAGCTAGAGAAACCTACTGATTTAATGTTAACATTTGAAAAACAGTTCGGTCTGCCGGGCCGAGATCGAACCGGTGACCTCCCATGGCTGGCTTATCCGTTAACCCACTAGGTTATGGCTATGGTTTGGTTTACGGATTCACACCAACTTATTTAATGCGTTAATGCGCTTTTTTGTGAGCTTCTCTTATTGGAGGAAGGAATCATTTTTGCGAGTATACAGAGTTTCGAACATGGGAAATGTGAACCCTCCTAGAAAGAAGGCCTCTCTATAATAATAAAAATTACTATGTCATTTTTTTAAAATTACTTGTTATAGGAAAGTTTAGTGTGAGTTCGTATGACTTTTATAATTAAAATAAATAAATTAAAGTTACATCAAATAAATTACATGTGATCCGATGTAATTTATTTGATTTACTTTTAAATTATTAAATTTAACAATTCAGAAGACAATATTGAATAATAAGGAGAACACTTATTGTTTAATATAAATATTTTCCTTTTTTGCAGTTTTGTGCTGAGCTCATTATATTTGAACTTCTGTGATCTAACCCTCACATCTCAGACTCAATATTTGCTCTGACGTGACTCAAACAACTTTGCAGGGAAAATGAGATATCTCTAAGCACCGAGATCTATCTTATATTCGGAATTGTGTCGACGCCATCATACACTTATGGTACTATATATAGTGTGTAAATTTTTGACATCAAAGTCCCGTTATTCCAAAACAATAAACTATTTCAGAAATAGACCAATAGCAAGAGGATTATAAATCTACCATTCGCCTGCTAACGTATTTAACATACTAGTATATAATGGTGCAGGGAAACTAACGCGATGGTCGCAACCGCGTAGTACAAAAGGTTTGGTTAAGGATGATTTGTTTTATTTTATAATAGCAGTTCGGATAATTTATTTATGGTACCTGTTTGTTGTTTTAAAATGCCTGATTAATTTTTGTTGTTATATACATGCAGTTTTTGTTAATTTAATTCGGGCTTCTGAACGTCGATGTTAACTATAAGTCATATAAATCGTATAAATAATAAATTTATGGTAAAATCGTACATATTTTTTTTATAATTTATCTTACCTTATTTGAATCTTTGGTAAGTATATCAATTTTACGAGGAGACTCGATTATATCCTTTGGATATCTGCGAAAAAATAATAAATATTAAATAAAATAATAGTAGAGTAAAAAAAAATAATACATTTACGATTTATATTTTAAAAGATTTTTAATATTTAAACATATTTACTCTGTTTGTTTAGAACCCGTCAGATCTGGATACCTTTCGACAACAGTACACGCAATATCTGCACTGTAGTTTACTGATGATGTTAGAGATCTAGTCGAACGTCGTGGTGTTATTTTTTGAACAGGAGCTAGTGTTGAGGCATTCTGCAAAGTATGTTTAAGATCTTTCATAGTATCGTAAAACTTTTGCATTTCCTCTTTTATAACTCTTCTAACAATTGGGCTGAAACTGAAGCACACACACATACACATTTGTTTCTTAGTTTATTAAATATAATTAAATACATACGAAGGGGGAGCGGAATCCAGTACCGTTGAGGATGATATGTTTAAAAATGATTTAGATAAATCGTTTAAAAGAACACTTTCGCGGCTAGGAGTTTTTTTAGTAGAAACTACGCTAGGTCTGAAAAACTATGTATAGAGATATTGATTTTTTTTAGATATAATAAAGTACCTGTTGTTTTTAAATGGTGTGACTCCTACATCTGATTGGTTTTGTTTTGCATAATTATCGCTACGATATTTTGTTGGCGTACAAAATGTGTTACTGTGGAATGCTTTTCGCTTTGATCCTGCTATCACCGTTGATGTTACCAGCGAAGGTTTTTTTGTGTTTGGTGTAGCCGCCACGAGACTTTTTCGACGAAGCGGAGCAGCAAATATTTTTGTAGGTGTTTTTCCTGAAGTTTTCTACAATTATTTTGAAATTTACACACACTATTATTGAAATATAATCTATTATCATAATACCTTTAATTCTGCTATTATTGCATTAATTTGAGGAGTATGTTTTAAAGATTTAGCATTTTGGGCGAAACGTAATGTCGATAATGTCTCGCTTGTGTCGTCTTTTAAGGGACTTATGCAGGCCAACAAAGTCAAGTACGAGTTCAGATTAAGCGAATCTATAATAAAAGTGAATATTTTATGTTAAATGTTTTAACTAAACTAACATCGTGAATATTACCTTGAAGTACTGAACTCAAAATACTATCACGGTATGGAATAACTTTATTGCCAACGGATAGCGCTTGTAAAACTTTTCCAATACTTAAGAGTCCCTGGTTTATGTTTACACCTTCTGCCAGTGCCAAGCCTTGATGACCCGTACGCCTTACACCTTCTGAGCCAGCAAGATCTACCAAATGCAATGATGATACTGTATGCGAATTGGAGCCTTTCACAGAAGAGTGAATAGTGAAAATAGCATGTGATCTGGAACTCAGCTTATTCATGGTTGTTTTTCGAACATGACGGTTTTTGTTACCTGCAAAAAGTATAAAGTTTGAATAAATTATAAATTATATGCATTGAATTTGGACATTTTTGATGCTATAATTATTTAAAAAAATAATAAATATAGCAAAAATAACAATTAAATAAATATAATAAAAAATACCATCTTTTAAAATTTGTTTTGCTTCACTCAAATACTGAACTGGTTTCTTTTGTCCTCCAATAAATTTGTGACCTTAAATAAAAAAAACTAATATATTTTTAATCAGTAAATTGGGTATCATTTACCTTTAGTGTTTATTTGATCAGAAGAGTTCTCTGAGAGCAAATCGTAAACTTTCTCGTTGTAAATTTGAATAAATGATACTGATAGTGATATTTCTTTTTCGCCATTCATTGAATAGGATAAATCAAATATATCATTTAGCGCTCTAGGTACCATTCCAGCATGCTCACCTTCGAATCCCTTTTATTAAATGAAAGTGGCAATAATATTGTGAGTTCAATAACTGCAAACAAATATAAACCTCTGATTGTAATCCCATTGTATATGATTTTCCAGTTCCAGTTTGTCCATAAGCCAAAACCGTACAATAAAAACCCATCAACATTTTGCGAACCATTGGTTGAATAAGGGTTTCATACAGCACGGCTTGTGAGACATCTGGTCCTAATACATTATCGAAAACAAACGGACGGTCATCTACTAAGATCACATTTTGATTCACGTTTGTTGTAGTTATAACTTTATTGCTAGGTTCAATATCAGCTTCAGGTCGTTCTCTTACTGCTATTCGAACAGCGCAGTCTTTATTCAGATCCATGTTAAGCCAATTATTCAACAATATTACTTAAAACAAGTATCTACGAGTTTTTGAAAATAAATTATTAAAATATGAGTTAAAATTCATCTAATTAAGTTTTATAAGTTTTATTTTGTAAACAAAATAAAAATAAACGCGCGCATCAAACTGAAATCTGAAACTGTCAAAGAATTTAAATAAATGGCTGGTAAAATTATACAAGTATTCGAATGTATAGAATACTCAATACACGGCTGCGTACTGTAATATCATAATAAGTAAAAGCTCTGTAAGTTCGACACTGAACTTTAACTTTATGAAGGAAAAATGGATATATAAATAAATTAAAAAATACAAATTACAAACAAACGTTTATGTGTTCGAGGTTCTTATTGATTACAATCAATATAACAGGTCGGCTGAAAAGTTCGTATCGTTTCAATGAAGAACACATTTTTTTGTCAAAATTCATTTTAATTATTCAACATAGTTTCCTTCCATGGCGATACAGCGATTATAGCGTCCTTCCAACTTTTCGATACCACTCTTGTA
>JANSTU010022895.1:0-13210 GCA_027564075.1 Bolitophila hybrida
TCGTGAATACTGTTATCTTATATAATTTTTCTTTTTATATCTACCAATATACATTATGTATTATATTTAATATTGTTTTGTATATTTATTAATAATAAATGAAATGAAAGAGGCCGATAATTTATAATGCGCAGTTGCAGTTTGTGTTTTTTTGTTATTTTTAATTATTATCTTTAATTTTTTTTATATTAATATTATTTTTTTTTAAATTACACGAAGTTTGCCGAATTTTTACCAAACATTACCGAAGAAATGGAACTTTTCGTTATACATTTTTCATCAGTACTCCCGACAAAATAATTTTCAATGATAATAAATAAAAATAGAGGTGGATCTAATGACACAAAAATCAAATCGACCCAGAGCAGGTGAAAAGATATAGATTGCTGAATTTTAGATTGAGAAACATGGAAGATCTAATCGAAGATATTGAATTATAATTGGAACATGGGATACACCCAGAGTATATCGATCTAGAGGATCTGACAATATTATAGGACTAAATCCGTGATATTCACATAGATATAGAAGTCAGTACAGTGAAGCGTAAGGAGAAGCACACTGAACGTGTAAACACAATTAATGACCAAAACATAATACTTACAATCAATGTGAAAATCATAAATATAAGTATGCAAAAACGGAAATTGTAATACTAACACGGACAGTGTCGATAAACACAAAAAAGGTATTTGGTGACAAAACCATTCCAGTTCATTACGAAGACCAAGCAATATACATTTAAAGACAACATCAGGCAATCAAAAAACGAACCAAAGCAGCGCAATAAAGAATGAACTCACAAGTACCTTCTGTATAAAAAGTACCGGGAAATTGTCATTTAAATTTGCCGCGAAAGAGGTATAGCCAAACCAATACGGCAAGAAGAATAGTTAAAGATGACAACGATTAAATGACGCATTAACCAATTGGATGAATATGAATGAATAATATGAATGCGGCAATTCATTTGGATGATAAGCGTCACCATTTGGGTTCGGAAGAATGTTCAGTCAACAGGGCCCGCCAAATAAACGACCTTTACATTCATAAACTAGAGCGACAAGGATAAACTCAGATTCGGCATTCCAGACAGAAATATTAAATTGGTTAACTTCGAATCCTGATTCTTCCATAAAAACAAAAATACTTTAGTGACCAAATTTAACTTAAAGGACCTCAAGCAAAAGTAGAGACTAAATCTCTGAGACCATCAGCTGCGATGCCTTAATTATTATATTCTTCTATAAATTGCTTTTTAAATCGCCAAATTAATTTTTTTGCCAATCCAAGGAAATAAGGGATACAAATTATCTATAACTAAGTTTTTCATTTTGCCTAAATGAATAATAATAATATGAAAATACTTTATTCAAATTCGACATTTTGTAAACCAAAACCAACCTAGAAATTAGAAAGAACTGATTCTTTATTGATATGTATACAAAATACATCGAATTCATTTATATTTATATTAAATAACAATTTGTTGGGCATGATTTAAATAAATAATTGTATACACCGTAATAAATCACGTTGATTACGCATATAACATATATTGCATGACAAGCAGGGTTTGCATATTCATGATTTGCACGATTTACAAATCGAAAGTTGAATATGTATACTGGTATAATGCATGTAACAAGCATTTGCTTGCATTACTATAAACCTAAGTCGATGCTCAGATTAACAAGTATACAGCATATATCGAATCTGGATAAGATAACACCTACGTATTAAACGACCATTAATTAAGTACACATTTCGCCACCTACTATTTAACACGTGCATATACACACGACCACTTAAGCGTATACTTCACACATATGCCACGCTACTTTATACTATTATAGGATAATGAAAGTATTACCGAGTGTGTTTATTTGTGATTTGCATTTGTATGTGAATGCATTTCGATAGTCCCACATATACACTCACTTTAATCAGCTTAACATCCTGCGGTAGGTACTCGTATATATTATATACAAAAAGTCTATGACACGAGAAATGCTAGCAGACGCGGCACTCGATTTATTCGTGTGACATGCGCACGATGACTTAAGAATTAAAAGTTAATGGATTACTGACGGCTCAAGATAGATAATGTATTAGGTGTCATTAAATAAGAAGTATTTCTATTTTTATATAATTTATTATTCACTATTTTAAGATTTTATGGAGTGATATTGTTCTTGAGATGAAAATATAAAATTCGTATTTTTGTTTAATATTCCAACAAAATCTTTTAAAATTATAAATATATTCAACGTAATCAAATCACATACAAAAGATCTTATATAGTATTCTTTACCATATGCCTTTTAAAGTATAAATCGCAAAAACTTATCTCGGCAGTTGGAACAGGAAATCGTCCGGAGCATGCGCATCGGTATTTAATCGCTGGCATAGCATTTGGTCACTCAAAACACCCGAAGACCCATACATAAAGGTCGTGAAGGGGCTGCCATGAGCGAAACCATGATTTATAATAGTTGTCTGTTTCATAAACAACATTTGCCAGTAATTCTGCGGTTATTCTTTTTTCGTATATATATATATGTATATGCATTTACAATACAACTATATATAATATTATTATTATGTATTTGTATGTGTATAGTATATTATATATAAAATATGCTTTGTTTACGGATGTGCATGTGTTTGTTTGGTTTTGTATAAAAAAAATTATAAATTATGTTGATATAGTTAATGTTGGTGGTGTGATGGTGAGGTTGGATGCGCGACCTTTTAAGGTCGACCAGAATATAATAAATAATTATGTGAAAGGAATGCAATATGGTTTCGTCAGCATTCTTTCGATGATCTTCGTCTCGACACAGACAGTAATTATATTGTGCAGTGGGTGTACATTCCAATAGAAAGGCAAGTTAGTTTAACATAGATGATTTGAATGTAATACAATATATTATTTATTGTATATAAAAATATTTAAATACATTTACAATCGAGTATCTACTTTAAACGACTGGAGGATATACTCGTATACACATACATATAAAATATGTACATATCATCAAAATAAGGGCACTATTGAGAAAATATTTAATTTAAAGTTTGTTAATTTTATTTTATTGTTTTTGTGAGTTTCTAAAAATCGTTTAGCGAAAGTTCAAATTCTCTAAGAATTTCATAAATGTTGGTTTAATCGACATAAAAAACAACATATACAAACAAACCAACAAACATTTTAGGGGCAAACCAATAGGAGTTCAGTTATAGAAATAGAAAAGAGGAAATTGTTTTTTAGGGTGATGTGGAGAGAGATGGAAGAGTGAATGGTATCAAATTAAATGCTATGATTTAAAAATAATAAAAAAAATATTTAATTTGGAGGAGAAAGGAGTGTGGTAATGGTGTAATGGTCAAATATAAAAGTTTAGGATTTGGCGCACACAACCGTATTATTTTGGGGTCGTTAGATAGGAAAATTAAGCAGTTGTTACAGTTTGAATTTCAAAAAGGGAGACAAATATAATTAAACAATGAAACACTGCAACAGTACACTATCACCAATAGATGTTTTTTTAATATTTCCTTTGAAAAACTATTACGGGTTCACACGAGTGGTGATAATGTGCTGTTTGTGCGCATATTTTTGAGATATCACTATGTACCGAGATCTATCTTGCTATGTTATATATTTTATATAAACGCCTTATTGTTCTTATTGTTCTATGCAGGATGCGTGCGTGTATATGTTAATTTTTTTTTTAAGAAATAGGAAAATTAATAGCAAGAGGATCCTACTGATTTAAAGTTCTATATTTGAAAAATTGGTAAAAGTGCGGACCGAGCAAATCACAAAATGCAAGCATATCGGAGAAATTGATACCAGAGTTCTGTACAAGGCTGGCCCCCTACTGTACCAATTGCACCGATTTAAGTAAGAATTCTTGATGATTGCTTTTTTTTAGAAAGCTCCTTGGAAAATGCTGATGAAAATATACATTCGACAATAAAAGATGTTGGCGCTTTTGATGATGAACAAAAACAGATTTAGGTCATCATTTGGTCGCACTTCCTGTGGACGTACGTATCGGAAAACTTATGTTATTTGGTGCAACATTTCAGGTGATACATCTATTTCTCTTTTAAAATACAAAGTATGGATTTAAGTGTTTTTTTAATACACCTTTCAAGTGTGTCGATTGTTTGTCTCACCGGTAAAGATCGAAACATGGCATATTCTTACCGGCCATCTTACCATGCCTCTTGTCATGCATACGAAAAATATTTGAGAAGATGTTGCAAATACGGCTGCATTTCTGGGCCTAAAGTCTGCATAAAATGTTTAATTCCCAATTAGGATTCCGGAAAGGCCGGGAAACGTAAGATTGTCTAGCACTACTGGCATCCGATCTACAGGCAGCATTTAGCCTAAGATCTACAACTGTTGCTGTGTTCATGGATATAACTGCAGCATATGACAACGTTGATATTGCGATTGAACTGCCTTAGCACACTCCAGTTATATTCCGGCAACTCGATAAAATATACCAGAATTGGATACAAGGGTTTGGCTCAAGGATCGGTCCTGGCTGCGCTCTTAAACCAACCGAAGTTAAATTACTGCAGTATGCAGATGACGTCATAAAATACTGCAGAAGCGACCATGCACTAGCAGCTCAAGAAAATATTAAACGTGCAATAGATGGACTCCAAACCTGGTACGAGGATAGTGGGAATATTTCCTGGAAAACAGAATTTGTGGTTTTCACAAGAAAATACAAGGTGCCAACGTTCTCGTTCTGCTTAGGATTAACGCAAATTAAACAAGCTAATTGTGTGAAGTACCTGATCATTAACCTCGATGCACAATTATCCGACAGCAGCACATAACCGAAGTAAGCAGAAAGTGCAGCATGAGGATAAACTTCATGCGTTAGATCTGTAGATCTTGGTGGGAAGCCCATCCCTCATGCTCATGATCAGTTATCGAGTATGGCATGGTAGCGTTTGCGGAGCTGTCAAAAACCAGGTTGCTTAAGCTGCAACGCATTCAATGGCGAGCACTGCGGATTTGCATGGGAATCGTCAAAACCACACACACAGTATCGCTGGAAATAATGTGTGGAAAACCTTCTCTGGACCTACGACTACCAGGCAATTCTACCCAAAAGCCATAGCAGAGATAATATATGCAGACTGGAAAACGCAGATTCCAATAATGCTCTAGCTAACCTTACCCGGCCATGCACGGATTTGAACATTACGAGTTTCCATCAGTTGCCCAGTTATAAAACCGACTACCGGAATTATTTATTTTCTCTCAAAATATCATGGCACATGGTCGAGAAACTAAAATCTGTGACAAAAGATGAGTACAAACAAATAGCTCTCAGGTATACTTTGAAAAATGGACAGACGCGTTCTCAGGCTTCATTACCGTGTACACTGATTGGTCCAAAATAGAGGTTGACGGAATAGCGAAGGAAGCGGCTACTCTGGGGTAAATGGACCATACAATACCCGAGTTGATCAGCTACCTACAGATCTGGAGAAAAGATAAATGCGATGAATGGCACTAGACCATTAATGGCTTTGCTAAAGTGGCTAATACAAAAAGTAAGTAGTACAAAGAGACAGATGCCCAACACTGTTGAATATGCTCTGCCCCACTTAAAAAAAATAGTTGTCCATTTGGGTTTGTAAAGTTTTCCTGTTAAAGATAGATTATTGAAATTTTATAGAACATACCACATGGAATTTCAATTTTCGGGCCTCATACAGAGAGATGTCGTTTAGACCATGTTTAGCCCACATTTAAAATATTATGACATTTCAATCATTAGTATTCGAATGGCAGCCGATTGTGTCAGAAAATTTCTGTTTTATACAAACGATGGCAAAGAACGAGTTTTGCGTTTTGATAAGACATTGTGCAGGACAAGGAATGGTAGGTTAAATGTTATCCCACATATGTCACTATCGGCCGTACCAGAAGCAAGGACGCTGATGTCGTTGCTTTGATCGTTTAAATTTGCTGAATTTGTCTACGAATTGGTCCTCTGTCCATATCCTCTAAATCCGGGACGAGCTACTTCTTATGTTTCCAAGTATTTTGTCGCTTAAAGCTTTAATAAACTTAATGATTTCTTTGGCTCTTTTCAAGCAAAATCTTTATCATTATGTATATAAAAAGATTAGAAAGAAATTTAGTCATTTAGAAAACAAAAATATACATTTTTTACAAATTGGATAAATTTTAATGGAAATATTATATGAGCAAAAAACTTAAAAAACTTAAATAAAACATATTGGCATTTTTGATATCTGGAAGTGCTGGAAGTGCGTCAGGAGAAAACAAAAGTAAATACAATGCTAATTTTGTTCTACGATACCAAAGTCATTGTCCACCAAGAATTCGTTCAACCTGACTAGACGGTATATGCCGTCTTTTATCTTGATGTTCTGAAGTGTTGTTTGAATACAATGATCGACTTTGGACTTGGACTTTGCTGCAAAGCAAAAATAATCGAAACAAATTAAATTTAAAAAATAGTGTTAAAAAAAACATGTCAATTATTCAATTTTGATTTCAGATAATATTGATCTGAAAAAAATCTGTCTTACTGTAAAGTTAAAGTTTTTTTTAAAGTTTAAAACAACCGGTTATCAGACTGGATGACGGCCTTAAGTAATCACAATTTTAAATTCCATACCGATTATTATTATTTATTGGACTAATTTCAGTAAAAATGCTTCGTTGCTCCAACATAATTCTACAAAACGGAGCCACTAGCTATATTTATTACATAATTAGCAATAGAAAGAGCTTTTAAAGTAGTTTAACATAACGGGACAAAATATCAAAATGATCGTCTTTTATGTATGTCAGAAAGATACGTTGCCATTTGTTGTTATCTTATCATGGGACATTGAGCTCGTCACCGCAACTAATATAAACCTCTAATGTATTCGAAAGTATGCGCTATATGTCTTGAGTATACGAACTCTTGGCATTGAAATAGCACACTGGCACGAGCTGCATGCACTTAAATTTGCAATTTCGAGATCTAATTTAGATGTGATTATTTTACAATAAATTACACTCAAACACAAGCATAGAAATAAACGAATGCATCACGAGAACTATATAGTGATATGATAATGTAAGATGTAGTATAGAGTAAATTTATTTTATGCACCGTGAGGAGACTTGAACTCGAACATTTATTTTGCAGATCTGCTGGGATGAACTCGACACATAAACTATTATTCACTTACACACACACACTGACACAGTCAACCTTACAGCTTACAGTGCAAAAAGCCATATAGTTCAGATCAGATTTAATCAACGACAAAGTTAAACCAATTTGCGCAGATTTCTCTCCAGTATAATAATATGTTACGTACATGTGTATGTATACCTAAACCTATATTTGGGGGCATTTTCTATATGTTTTTGTGTGTGTGTGTGTGAGTAAGATGTTTTCTCGAGTACACGGACATAAATTATACCTTTATCATATATGCATAATATAATGTATTATAAATACAAGCTAGATTTGTTTTATTATTAAACTCATTTATGTGTTTCAGTCCAGAGCGCATATAATTCGTGTTAAATTTATAAAACTATTTCGGTTTTGTACGTGAGAACACAATCTGAATAGACTATATAGAATTTCGCGCATTTATATATGCAGGATAATATAATATTATAATATATATATAGTATACACTATATATAAATGATGTTGGTCGAGTACAATGAAAATTGCATATTTACATTGTTAGAACGACGTGGCTTGGAATCGTGAATTCGTGAGGATACGCTCGATATGGTTAGAGCGCATAGAACTCTGTAAACGTTGCCTGAATACAAAATCGCTGAAGGCACTCAAAATTGGAAATGATATTTTTTTTCTATTCTCCGACAAACTGCACGGTCGGTAAGGTCGTCAACACGAGTGAATTGCTTCAATTTTATAAATGAGGAAATTGTAAATGTCCACACACACAAACACAAAACGGGCAATAAAGAATTGGAAAACTAAATCGATGCTTTCTTGAATACGGGACATTTTGTAATACTAGCAATTTGTGTATAAAATGAAATACACTTACATTTTTTAGATTCTATATTATAGAATAAATATCTATTATCTTTAAAAAAGAAGATGCAGAAAGGAAATTTGATTTTTAATAAGGAATTAAATATAATCATCCAAAAGAGAAGACATCACAAGACATCCTAAAGATATCACAATAGTACTCAATATTTTGGCACCACTGCTGTGGACAGGTTGATAACAGCTTAGCATGAGTTTTTCTTGAATTTATCAATGACCATAAACTGGCCATCAACCAGTCACCATCTTCCAAACGTTATAAATCACACGAAACGCTACAGAACAACTGCTTAAGCCCAATAAACACTATATGACCATGCCAAAAATATAATTTGGAAAACGTATCAGATCAAGGTCATAGGGGTTGGAGAGATTGATCCAAATACTACTTTTACTGACTTTTGCAATCTGATATAAACCTGCGCCAAAGCATCTCCATTCCGTAGAGTTGCTGAAAACACGAATCGACCAGCTACAGAACGTCAAAAGAATTGTGGAACGACGCTTTCTTATCGTGTTTATCTCAAATATATTAAAACCCAAACACAATTTAAACGAATGGCAAAAACTCAAGAGGCATAAAATGTAGAAAATGTGGAACATGAGACATAAGCACCAAGGAATCGTAACACGGTGCTGCTCTAATTTCGGAGGTTTAGCCAGTTAGAAATGGCGCTGTTCAGTCGAACTTGGAACGATGGAACTATCTGACTGCAAGTTAGTTTGTGTACAGCAAGAAAAAGTACACATAGCCTTAATTTTCGTCGCCAGATGGCAAGTAACATGTGTTTTTTCATTTATAAAGTAGATCGGACGCTTATACAGTTCTAAAAAGTTTTAAACGATGTATCAGTACGGTTGAATAATTTTAAAAGTGGTGATTTTGATGTGAGGAACGAAGAACGCGGAAGATCACAGAAAATGTTCGAAGGCGATGAATTGCAAGAATTGCTCGATGAAGATGATGGTCAGATGCAATAGTAGCTCGCAGAACAATTAAATGTTGACAGTCTGACCGTCGGAAAACGTTTAAAAGCGATGGGCAAGATTTTGAAGGTGGGAAGATGGGTACCGCATGAGCTGAACGACAGGATATATTTCCAGATTACCAAACGCAAGAGATCGTATGTGGACCCTGGCCAACCAACACAATGGACCGCAATGCCAAATCGATTCGAAAAGAAGATAATGCTCTTTGTTTTCTAGGATCAGCGTGGTGTAATCTGGTAATCTTCTGGCGAGGAATTTATAAATTGCATGTTAGATGGACAAAATGTTTATCTAGCGAGGGCACATTCTTTGAACCAGAAATTTACTACAATATTATTTATTAAATAAACGTTTTTTTTAGTAAGAACTATTTTTGAGAATACATATTTCATAGTTAGTCATAAAAATTACCCTAAATACAAAAGTACTTGCTCCTGATACATAAAACATATTACTTGATAACCGGTCGGCTCAGGGGATCTTCATACTTTAAGTACCATGGGTTCTTTTGTACTTTTGGAAAAGTGGAGAAGCATAGTCGGCCAAACTCGCTAGTATCCCACCTGTGTTGCCAAACTCGCTAGTCTCCCACCTGTGTTGCCAAATTCTGGATGACTCCGATTTCCATTTAGGTTTATGCTGAAACCATTCAGGGAGGGAAGGAATCAATCGGCCGTTTGGTTTACAGTTTCAGCGAGTTCATCTGCACTTTCGTTTCCTGATATTGTGCAGTGAGCACCTAAAGTAGTTGCACTCGGAAACCGTTGTTTTTTAGGTTTTTTAGCTTTCTACAGAACTTACTAAGCAGCTTCGTGGTTGTGGCCATTATCTTCGGGACTTCTACAGCTTTTTTCGCAGCCATACTGTCAGAGTTTTAAATTAATTTTAACGTTTATCTGCTTGTTATCAGATAAATATTTTATAAGTTATAATTAAAGGTTTCATCGTACTCCAAACACAACAATTTCAACTCCATGTGACTAAGTGGTTGTTAAAAAACACAAATATCCCCTCCGATACAATGTTTACAACGCCATAATACACTTATTGTTCTATGCAGGGTGCGCGTGTGTATATGTTAATTGATGGCATTAATGTTCCGTTATTCCAAATAACCTACTGATTTAAAGTGTTACATTTGAAAAAAAAATCGGTCTGCCGGCCGAGAACGAACTGGCGAACTCCCATAAGCCAGCGAATGCGTTAACCCACTTACCTCATATAACCTCATCGTACCTCCCAAACCCAAGATTGCTTAGCAGTTCTAGTCGGCTGACATTTACATAATATATTTCTGTATTGATTTTTGTTATGGATATTGAGGCAACTTACGATAGTGTTGTAATAAGAATTCTCTGCTGCAGACTTCTTTCTAAAAATGACGCAAAAAATAGTCACAATGATCGTCGATTTTCGAGTGTCCAATTCATACTATTTGGGTACTAAAGGAAGCCAGAATCGTGTTATCCGGGCTGGCTCAAGAATCAGTTCTATCCCCACTCATATTCCAGCAAAATTGAAGAGCTCTTCCAACAGACATTAAAATTCTCCAGTATGTCGACGATGTCGTAATTTATAAATTATTGCTCTATACCAGTATGTATATGTTTATTGATGGCAATAAGGTTCCGTTATTCCTTATCAATAACCTATTTTAGAAATAGGCTATTAATAGCAAGAGGAACCTACTGATTTAAAGTGTTATATTTCAAAAACACTTCGGTCTGCCGACCGGGATTGAAACGGCGACCTCTCATAAGCCAGGCCAACGCGTTAACCCACTCGGCTATGGCTATGGTATTTACAAACAAATATAAAGACCAATCATTTCACTTATCTGTATTTGGGTTCGGAAGGTAATTGGTCTATTTCTGATAAAAGTATTATAATAAATAAATAATTTTAAAACACACACGTGAAACACTTTTTTGCATCATTATAGCAATGATGCAGTTTGATTTTTAATTAAATTTATTGAAAGCAGGAAGTGTTATAAGAGCCTCTGGACAATATTGAGACACCATATTATATATAAGTATATTTTCTACGTCGAATTACAACTGTAAAATATCGTGCCCATCGTTTTTCCTGTATGGATGATCCCAGTACGATTGTGTGGAAAACAAGTTTTGCGCACATTCACATTCATATCTCATCGCCACGCTCACTGTCGACTAACAATAACAATATACAAGATAATCGTTTACACACGAGCATAATACTCTTATTATGTATATATTATGTTATACGAGTATAACATATAAACCCTACGCACGCGCACAATATAATACACTTATAATATACTCGTAAATATAATTTCTTATGATTGGTATAATAATGCGCAAAGTTAAAGTACGCGATGAGCACACCCGGCGTGAATTTAGTAATGTAATTGAGAGAGATTCTCGACCGTTATCTGTCGTGGGTAGTTACCTCGCCAGTCCCGGCATCACTGCTCACCGGAAGGTGTAGGCATAGCGCGAATAGGTACACACACACATACAAATCATCACCCGCCTCGAGCGCGAACGTACAAATGTATCCTATTATTGTAAATCGTTATTAAAAAAAAAAATTGAATATGATTAAACTTAATAAAAACATGTATGTTTAAGCCAATGGTCGAAATTATATAATTGTATCTTATGAAGAGTGTTAGATTTTTTAGAAAACGTATGAGATGTAATTTATAAGTATATATTAAATATGAATAGTTTTGTGTGGGAGCTCTTTGGGTAGCCGTTAAAGTGTGTACAAGTGTGGATGCCAAAGGCTGGATTAAAGTGCTCTGTTATATTAATTGTGATTATTTGAAAGTTCTATCACAACATACCGATGAAGAGGATGAAACGGAGACTGTTATCGAGCACGAAATCGAGGATGAAGAGGATAACGAAGCTGATAATCCCACTGCGGGTGATGTGTAAGATATTTCTATCTCTGACGATTACCGATGAACTCGCAACACCAACACCAAGAAGATCGAAGCGAACGAGAATTAATTTACAAAAAAAAGTTCAACATAAATTTTCTCTTCTTAAATTTATTACATAACTATGTCATCGCAAAATGAGTCGGAAAGGAGATATTATCACAAAACTTTTTTTAGGCTCAATTTTTCCGAAATGGCAATCCAAGCGGCAAAAATACGAGGTGGCAAAGTCGAAAGAGCATGTCGAAATCTATAAAATCACCAAGTTGCAAAACTCCCGAAAAACTTTCCAGGTAAAACTACCAAATGACTGGACTAATAGTATAATATAATATATATGTATTTCTTTGATTTGTGTGTTTTTTTCTTCTTTTTTTAAGATTAATTAAAAAAGAAAAAACTTGTACACATTAAACTGTACAAACGCTGAAAAATGTGTTTGTTAAATCTACAGTGATGGTGATGACGTAAAAAAAAGTTGTACCAAATAATGAAGGAAACTCACTCCTATGTACGAATCAGATCGCGTGGCGTTGTTTTTAAGAAAAAAAGCATTTTTTTTTTTAAATTGGGTGTCAAAAATGTCCAGCGGTATTTTTATACAATTATTCATAAAATTGGTTACAATCATCCTTTTTAAGTCAAATATGCGCCGTTTTGTTCGATGACTAGTTTCCAACGAGATGCTAACTTCATAATGCCAATCTTATAGAAGCTCGCTTCCCTATTGGCAAAAAACTCAGAGAGCCAATTTTCACAGGCCTCTTTTCTGGCCAACTCTCGACTACCAAACTCGTTCGCCATGGGCAGAAACAGGTGGCAATCACCAAAGATGTGTGTGGCCTGACGTTGTCCTGATGGAAGACAATTCGGCATCTGTTGATCACAGATGGCCTCTTCTGTATGAGTGCTGCCTTCAAGCGGTTGGCAGTACAGGTCCGAATTGAGCGTTTGGCCATAGGGGAGCAGGTCATAGTGGATGATTCCCAATCCCACAAAACACACAGCAATCCGGGCTTGGCCACCGCTCTGGACCGCTGTAAGTTACCCACTTTTTATCGCCAGTAACAATCCGCTTCAGAAACGGGTCGATTTTGTTGCGATTTAGCAGCGATTCGCATGCGTCGATACGGTCAAAGATGTTTTTCTGCGTCAATTCGTGTGGCACCCATACATCGAGCTT
>JANSTU010022906.1:0-13205 GCA_027564075.1 Bolitophila hybrida
TATGTATTATTCGAAGATTATCAGAAAAACTCACTTTGCTAGCGTCTCCGTATGGAAAGAAGTTACCATATATTTTTTTGAATTCCTCAACTGACAAATGACCACTGGGGCAATCTTTTAGAAAGCCCTTATACCATTCTTGAATTTCAGCATCTAAAAGCAAAATTATAAAAAGAAATTAAATATAAATTAATTACCATATAATTATAATTAATAATTAATATCATAATAAAATCATATATTTGACTGATTGGGAGCATAATTAGTTTTTATGGTTATTACCGAGCAATGCTCAAAGTGTTTGCTTTGCAAGAAGCATTTGTGCAACAGGGAGCCCAACGTCGGGCGTCATTATGTCAATATCCATCAAGATTGTATGACGCATTGAAAGAAGGAGAAAGGAAACTTATGATGAAAGCGCTGAAAGATGTACCATTAGAAATACAACAAACCCTTTCATTCATACAAGATTGTTAAAACATCACATCTGCCAAGTCATTTTTAAAAGCATCTTATTTTGCAAGCTATAATATTGCTAAACATGATAAAAATTATTCAGATGGATATTTTTAAAGTATACAATTTGTGCTATGTTAAAATTCTTGGATTCGTTAGATGCAAAGAATATCTCAGAACAAATAAAAACAGGTTATTGTCTATCTATATAATCGATATCAAGCAATATATACGATCAATTAAAATTAGACTTGTAGAGCTGTTTAAACTTTTCAATGTCACTTGACGAATCCACAGATGTTTCCGACATCAGTCAATTGTTGATAGTGGTTGAAATTGTAGATTCGGATTTTAATGTGAAAAATGCAATGTTTCCTCGCTTTTGAAGATGTTATCAATTTCGACAAATTATCTGCGATTTGTGCAGCGATGCGCGAGATGGGAGTTGGTTTCCTTGAACAGATGCGAATAAAGGGAATAAATGATCTTGCTTTTCATTGCATAATTCACCATGAAGCGCTTTGTGCCAAGTCAGTGAATCTTACATAAACAATTAATTTTGTTGTTAAAATTGTGAACCGTATCAGAGGAGGTCATAATGCTTTAACGCACCAGACATTTAAAGATTTTTTGATTGAACTTGAAAGTTCTTATGGAGATCTAACGATTTTTACAGAAGTTCGACATCTACAAAATCTACTAGTTAGATACATTATATTATCCAAAATTAAAAGAATAAATGTTAAATATCACATCAATGTTTGGAAGTACGTAATAATAAATTATTAAAAAAATATGATAGATAAAATTGGTTCTGTGTTTGCTTACACTTACATTGAAAATTACTATATATGTTTGTATGTATTGTTTTTGCACTGAAGTCGACTGAGTTTTAGCAGATTTTCTTTAAACCTTACCAATTGTTTAAATAAAAATATCATATGAACATTTTTGAACATCTTAGCATTTCAACACTACCTACACTACCTACATTTTCCGAATAAAAAGTTCACTTTGAACTTTGCAGCCGTGATCACCTAATATCCGCACTTATTATATTAAAAACCAAATGAATATACCACGATCGACCACCAATGAGCCGCTATGAAATTTGACAAAATAGCTAAAAGAATCAGAAAACGTTAAAAGAAATCTGGTCAAATTTAGTCTATTATCTTCTACAGAAAACCTATCTAAGATTTCGACTACCGACCGTGCTAAAGAAAGACAAACAATTCGTATAGACAAAGTTTACTGGACGTGCACTTTATCACGAAGGAGACGAAATGCTATTCAATCTATCCCAAGCGTCATCAGCTGAACTTTTCGCTATACTAAATGCTTTGGAACATGTTACGACAATAGACAATGATAAATACGTTATTTTATAACCAAAGAGCAAGGAATGAAATTACAGATGAGCTAGACAAATACGCCGCACAATAAAATATAAACAATATTGATGTTAATGTCGCATGCGACCTTGAAATATGTTTTAAGCGGATTATTAACAAAAAATGGGAACAATACTGCAAACAACCAATTAAGAACGATCAAATACGAAAAAACGCCAGACTCAGTAGTCATTACAAGACTCGGACCACACCTACCTCACATATTCGTAAATAATCAACAGAACAGCACAAGTAGCATGTAAATTATGTAGCGGGCAACTAACAAATAATCACCTCCTAATACTAATTCTGTTTAAAAACAAATGTTAAACTGTTTTAAATTCTGCGCTAAAAACCCCGTGAGATGATGCGTCAATACACTTTATTATTATCATATGAATTCATAAACAATAAAAACATAAGAAATTATAATAACAAACACTTACCAGTAAATTCTGTATTCTGTTTCAGATCTTCCAGCACTTCAGGTTTAAGCTTGCTGTTCTGCTTTCCCATTTTGTGAGTTCTTCTGTTAGGCCAATAAATATATATAAATTTGATAGTCCACCGTCAACGATTTTCTGTCGAACCCGATTGACTGTACGTCGGTAACTAAGTTCTATACAGGAATTATCGACTAATGCCAAAAGATTATTTGCAATTGAAATGCTGCGATTTAAAAAAATGAAATCTGAAAACTATCTCCGATTCACTTGCACATACATATTGGAGTCCCTGCGTACACAAATAAAATTATTAGAATAATTAAAATGGTTGCTTTTTATATTATTTTAAATTATTGGTTAGCACAAATTGTATATTGTTTCGATTTGATCCTCTTTAAACGCTAAATAAGAACAAAAAAATAATAATAAAAAAGGATGCAGCATTTACAATCAGGTGTATTGGTAATTAATTATACAATGCTTTTGTATGTTTTATATGGATGCGTGTGTTTTTCATTATTTCCTAACATATACATTGTACATTTTTTATTGGTCTTTTACCTTGACATTTTGATTTGAGTAATAAACAATATCCTTTATGAGACATAATTCTTATACATTTATAACAAATTGGTCTTTTTTCGTATCTATTATATGCGTTTGTTTTTTGTGTGTATACTCATTGTTGTTGTGTGGACAAAAAAATGCGTGATGATTATACGAAGGACAATTTAAGTTCAGAAAAATCAAACTTAGTGAATGTATTATTTGTGCAGTTTGCTATAGCTATTTGTTATATATTAAATGATTTTATTGCAGCATAATGTGCAAGATAAGATACTTTACTTGAAATGTGTTTAGTGTATATAATTAGATCGTTCAGGTGCCAGGAAACAATATTTTTATTTTTATACATAAATAGTATATCATAAAAACAGTTTTTTTTTTTGTATATGCTACTAAGACAATGATTTGCAGTTATGTTACAAAGTACGTTGTGCTTGCAGACGATTGTTTACATTATATGCCAGTGCTGAGTGGGTCGGTGTGTTGTGTGAGGGTGTTTGTTTGTTTAGTTTTATAAGATTATCGCATATCGCCTAACATATATATGTTTATAAAATACTAAAAGTCGACATATATAACATCGGAAGCTTTAATTTACAATGTCATTGTAAAGGAAGCATTTTGGAATGTACTTATTATGTCGAATGTAATTTTAAGCCAAATTACAACCTGAATAAACTTCCTTGCATCATGTAATGCCATGAACAACAATTTTCCTAATACACGTATTGTTGTACTCGTATATCAAACATATGACCAGTTTCATTGCTCTTGACTATATATTATTACTATCATATAGTATATTAAAACTGAGTGTGCGTGCGTTAGATAAGTGATGGCGAGTTCTCTACTAAACAAATAACATCAAAACGTGTTAAACATAATGAGTGTATAAATTTCCGTTCAGTTAGGCTTCAATCAAACAGTTTCAAAAAAATATTAAATGCGCAAACTATGAACATGTATAAGCTACTTTTAGTCAACATATTTCGTGTAAACACACCATTGCTATCAATGGTGAGAGAGAGAAATTCTAGCAATTATATTGGCTATCTTCGGTGGACTATTTATACGTTTATTTTTTAATTGACTGTTTAAGCTATACAAAGCATTTCATTATAATGAAATGTGAAACTTCCAGGTATTAGATTACGTGTCATCATGTATATTTAAATTTCATTTTTAATTTCTGTAACACGTTTTGATAGATAGATAGGAAAATAGTTTTATTTTTTGGTTAATTTTTAGCGCAATAATATTTGTCATTGTTATATAAATAATAATTATATATTTAAAATGAGTTTTTTTTAATTTTAAAGAAGATATGTGGTAAATACGATATAAAAACAGAGAAATTGTAAATTTCAAATTATGCCGCTAATATTAGGATTTAGAACCATATATACCTCATTTAATTTAATTTTGTAAACTGCGATAAAAAACACATAAAACATGATATAATATAATGCAAATTATGTAAATTATATTGCATACTTGGTCATAACTATTATTTATGTTATGTTTAATACTCTTCATAAGTTTGCTTTAAACGCAATTTGTAAAAATTTTACACATTCTGGAAAAATGTACTTTAATTAAATTATGTAACTAAAAAAGTAAGACAATAGTTCACGCGGCAGTGATTCTTATATTGACAATTAAAACACATTTCGGTTTTAATTGAAAATGCTTAGAAAAAAATACTGGCGATTATGATTGGTCAGAATATTGGTCAAAAAACAATTGGACAATTTTGTAGATAATTTTGATATTTTTAATTGAACAAATTTATCATGTTCCTATTGTTTTATTCTTTTAAATTTTTGAATTGAATTGAATGAAATGTATTTTTGTAACATTGCTTCTCAAGCACCGATAGGTTCAATTAAAATTGATACACACAATTGAGTTTAATTTCGCTTATGAAAAAGTTAGGTACAATTTCGAATGCCAAATTTGAAAAACAACTGCAGAAATTTTATGAAATTGAGGACTCGAGTTATTTTTTTATTTATAGGATGATTAACACTTTTTGCATTACTATATGGCCTTTATTTGTTATACTATTATATAAACCAAAAGCTATACAAACAGAATCTATTTTAAATGATCCTATCTATGCTTGAGGAGCACACGTTTTAGTGTTATGTGCAAGAATATAGATTATAGATAGATATAATATATTATCATATATTTTTAATATATTCTTACCACAATTTGATATATATTAAACATACAAAGTACAAACTATATATCGAAGTAGCAAAAATGTAAGATTTTTTAAATACTCAATATACTTGTACAATGTACATTTATAGATATATGATATCTTATATATTCATTTGAATGTAAATGTATAAATAAAATTTAAATTATATATGTATATATATGTATGTTATAAGTATTAAATACGTTATTCATAATTTGCTTTCTATTTGTTTTTTTGGTGTTATGTATGTACTACGTAATGTGTGCATTTTTAATTGTAAAAGTTTATCTGTTTCTTGCTTAGGGAGCGAGCATTTTCGAAAGTTCTTCGTCTTGTAGACACCCCTTAAGAAACTCATCTTGAGTCAGTTGACCGTCGTTGTTCTCGTCCATTTTGGCGAAAATGTTTTTGGCTCGTTCCTCGGCAGAGTCTGCTGGCCGATTTGATGAGCATGCACCTAACATATCGTAAATAGCCTATCAAGCAAATAAAAAGTTAAAAACATTACAATTTATATATATATATATATATATATATATATATATATATATATATATATATAAAATTATATATACCTATATATTATTGTATTCATATATATCTAGGTATTGACTGCTGATGCCATACGCGAAGACAGTCTGGATGTCTGCAGCAATAAATATAATAGTAATTTCATTAAAAATGGCTTGTCTATATTAATGAGCTTTATTGTGTACGCGAAAGCTTTCAGCGTAAAATATATAAATGGGATTACGAACCACTCGGTTTTTATATAATTTAACCTTAAATAAAAATTAAATAATAATGAATATGATTTGATAATCACATCGAAATAGATTTTCTATGTTTTAGAGATAATTGCGCTAAATTATTGAATGCAATCGGAAATGAAATGCTTGGTTGGTTTGTATTATTTTTTATTGAAATGATGGCCTGGGGACGATATAACCTAAGAATTTTTGAATAATGGTATATAAATATAATAATATAATAATTATAATATAATATTAAATTTATATATAATATTTAAAATGTAATTTATTTAATAGCTAATTAATTAATAATACATTTACTATACAAAATAGAACAAGTGTGCAAAATAGCAAAATTATTTCTTCTTTTATGGAAATATATTGCGAATTAAATCGAAACTTTTTATTCCTACCAGTGAGCCGAAGCCTATAGTCAGTGTCTAAAGAAAAGTGTCCAAAGTCAGAAGCTGATAAACATATACTCGTATATTATAATTGATTTGAGGTAAGTTGAGTAAAATGGAAACACAAATTCATGTTTTGGTCAAATATGTTTTTTTATCAATGACGTCAACAAAAAAGCAAATCAGGAGGATGGAATCGTTCCAAATATGTTAGCGAGTTATAGTGAACACAAAAATAAAGAACACTCCTGCATGTTTCTTTGCTGCTCCAACGGTTAGATAGGAAGGAAGGACGTTGCATTGTCATCCTTAACTACCACATGACGCAGATCATACAGAAGAAACTTCTTCAATTCACTTCAATTCACGCAAGATATATCTCGGTGCATAGAGATTTCTCAAGAATATGCACATTTGCCTTGCAAAGTTGTTAGAGTCGCATCAGGGCAAATTAGGACTCCTAACCATCGGGGGTGTGTTGTTAGTGTTAGAGCTCAGTAGCTCCAATAGGAGTAGCACAGCACAAACAGCACATTAGCATGTCCTGACCAGTCGTGTGAACCCGCAATGGTCAATGAATCCGGTGTGCGGCATCGCACACTGGCCCTTATGTCCCACAAGGGATTACAGGATCCAATGAGATGCATGGTTAATTGCACCGGTAAAGAAGGTTTAAAGATAAAACAATTTATCGAATCTCTTATCCAGGACAACTCTAACAAATTTGTCGAAGTAGATCAACCGGCCATAAAGTCATACTGATTTAACGAGATTTGTTTGCCCCTATTCACATTGATGTTTAAAAGAGATTTAAAGACACAACGAGTAAACGACCTTCAAAACCTCCGGAAACTCAAAAAGATTGAGCCGAGGTAAGGGCCATCTGAGGATCTGTTTCGTCATCAGAATTATATACACTTTCAAAAAATGTTTCAATCAATTGGCATATGTCATTGATATCTGATTCCTTCGGTCTTATGTACACATGAGTCCACATTAAACAAGCATTTTGAGGAATCACTTGTCTGGATCGTTCTTAGTTTACCTGAGGTATTCTTCGTGTATAACCTACTTTTTAGTGTTAATGTCGTCATTGATCCATTTCACTGAAGAAATGTTAAAATCTCCAGCAATAAACACAGTGTCATTGAACTTTAAATCGACATGACCATAAAACTTGGCCAATACCTATGTATGAATAATACACAGAGTCAGCAGCGCAGGAAGGAATGTATTAGCAAATAACAATACAGTTCTGACAGCTAATAGTACAACACCACCCTTTTCTCTAGTGCTATTTAGCAATGACATGTCAATGACAATGAAATCCAGTTCATAAATTATTGGGACAAGCCATGTTTCTGTCAGTGCATTTGCATTGTAGTTGCAGGCACCAGTAGCTAAAGTCCCTGGTCTTTGATCGGAACCCCCCGAACATTCTGATAATACAAAAATAAAAATAATAACAAATTATTACAAATATTAACGTTACATGAGTCCTTCGTCGTATTAGGAAAACTGTGGCAGAACAGAATTAGCGGCTTGTAATTTACGGCGAAGTAGTTTTGAAAGCTCTGCGATTTATAGTATCGGTTGCTGATAGCAGCACCGAAGACGACGTGAGAGTTTCCGAAAACTGAATAATTCGCTGTATGACTGTCTCAGTTTCAGTTATGAGATCCTCACATAAGCAAATACGCTAACCGGTGAGCCAACAGTCTCAGTGATATTTTTTTTTTAGTAAATTATCTGGTTCAAGTTATTAAGCTAATAAACCCCATTGAAGTTTTCCGTTGTGACTAATTGAGAGCTTTGGGAAAAAGGATTGCGAGCGTAACTTTAATTATATTATAAGTATAATAATAGTTATATAGATGCTGAAATAAAATAATTTAAAAATGTGTCTTTAATAATCCAATTACAATATTTTTTTTATTTGTGGTTCTGGTTCTGGTTAAAATAAAATAATACACTACGCAGATATTAACCATTTATGGACCATTATGTTCTGAATTGTTAATTAAACATGTATTGAATGTTTTACTCGACAATGCTTATTTAATTTGTATAGTTTAAAAAAGCAGATTTTATTAATTACAGAATAACAATGAGCAATGGATAAATAAATAACAAAACACGTAATTATGGCTTCCGAACACATACGTTTCAAATAACACCGAAAGGTAGAAAAAAAGTTCACATATATACGAAATACAAAATATACACCTTGATCATTATTTAAAATGCTGTACTTTTAAATAAAAACAGAATTATTTATCGATATGATTTGCATATGGATGCAGCAAAATACAATGCTTCCGAGTTGCGGCGACTGTTTAATAAACCAAAATGAATATGAAATATTCCACATATATTGTTGGTATAGTACTTATTTACATATATGCATACATATATTTAGTCGCATTTAATATTGATTACGGAAATATTCAACACAAATTATTGCATATTCATAAATGTTTAAACATGCATATATTTAGATATGCATTTATGTATAAATTTTCCCAGCATGATCTTCATGTATATATGAACAATATACATAATTACACAATTTATAGAATTCATATTTGCTCACGCACTATATTCAATAGTTACGGTGATTTCGTATGCATATAATGTCTGATTTTAGGCCCAGTTATGAAACAATTAGTAAGGTGTAAATAGATATGTAGGTACTAAATATATAATTATGATTAAACATATACGTACTTGAGCATTGTTTGAAGCATCGCTCTTATTGTAATACAAAAACCACTAGTATTTATTAAATATTTATAAAACAAATAGTTTCACCGAATGGCCGTTAAGCCGCTTTTGTTAAGTACAAAACTTTTGCACATTAAACTATTTAGTTCACATGTAATGTTGAAATAAAAAAATCAAAATTAAAGAAACAAGCATTTGGCGAAACGGCGTACATTCACAAATATGAATCTGTTTAATTTTTTTTGCGATTTTTGTGAAAAAAATCCCTTTATTCTCGCATGTTTGTTTTTAATTTATTTTTATTTTAAATAAAAATTAAGTTAGACATTTCGATGGAAATTTTACCGAATCTCTTCGATGGCCCAGCATGTTAGCTTTATAACACTATAATTTAAATTGGATTTGCTACTGGCAGGTCTTCAAGGTAAGGCAATGCGCTATTGACGAGAGAGAAAAGTACCATATCGCATCTGAGTAGCTAGTTATTTTTACATTGGCGATGTTTTACTCAATTTTAATTCAGTCTCTTTCATAGCGTCAGTAAAATATATGTTTTTAACTAAAATTTAATGGTAGATCCAGGCGATTCACCTAAAACCATATAATCACGTTCTTACGGCCATTTTATAATATATACGAAATTTAAGAAATTAAGAAATTAAGAAAATTAAGAAATTAGCTAGCTTACTAGCTTCAAGTTTATCTTGTGATATAATTGTAACCATAAAGATTAACTACTCTTATGTTTGTATAACCATCCATGAGAGTTACCAATATAAATATAGTTTATGTTTAACTTGAATTTTACTGAAGCGAATGAGAATGTGTTTTTATTACCTTAAATGAATTAATAATTTTACTTTTTTAAAATTTTAGCGGCGCCGGTTTCTTTCAATATGGAACTCTACCCACGTCCTTTGCCAGAATCTTATAGACTACGGATAGCAGACATATCCCCCTTCAGTTATTGCAGATGCCCAAGACCCCATCCTCGGGCAGCTTAAAGAATATTCCCGACTTCCAAGCGTTTGTAATAAACTCGTCTTCGCATGTGTAAGACGTATAAGCTTTGACGAGTTTTCAAATTGTACAGTACAATTGGGGGGCCTTGTGGATATAGCTAGTCAATGGCCTTGTTGTATAGCACTTGTTCAAAGAGAGCTCCCCATGTCGCTCCAGCCTTGCTGCTGCTTCTACTGCATCAGCCAGCTGGCTGAAATGATAATGATACATACAATATCAGCATAACATAGCCTACAACAGGCAAAATAGATAGACTCCATCCATTCATACAAAACTTGCCATATATGTAGTATATGTAATATATAAAATATGTAATAAGTTTATGATAAAAAAATAGTTTACATTTAAATAATTAATGGTTTATAAAAAAGTTTTTATTTATTATCTGGCTTTGATGTTGAGCCAATTAAAAACTATATTATATATTGAAGTTTTGATGAATTTTCATTCACGTATGAATTTTACTTTGAAATTCAATTAAGTATTCAAATTTGTTTACCCTACCGCATAAAAATTGTGCGGAATCTTTGCCATTGTTTTAAATAATATATACAAGAAAACGTTTTACACAAAATTTGACCTTCGTTTATTTCAAGAACGAAAGCCAACATATTGGTTGAGTTAATTCTCATATGCTCGAAAAGGTAACACCCAACTGAACGTCTAGAACCTAGACATGCGTGCTCCCTTTAAAAAAAATGTTTTCCCAAAATAAGATTTCTCAAATTTGACAAATAAACAAATGTTGGCATCTTTCAAGGACTTTTGATTATATAATATATATTATACGATTACAAAACTCCATATTTTTAAATTACCAACTATGACTCAAAAACAACTGATTTCTGTCAGTATTCAAAGACTCTTTTTTTACAAAATGTAAAACAAAAACTACAATATACAATTCCATCGGCATACTCACAAAAGCACAGAGCACTAAACGACCGAACAATGAGCAGTACCTCTCTTGCGCGCATTACCAGCTACTTTGCAATTTGCATTCACACCTCGTTATTCAAAAAAGAGTGAATCTTTGTGTTATCTAAATCTGGTTTATCCACCCCTATTAAAAGTATACCCTCTGCCGCTCGTTCGTTGTGCACCATCACACGCTGCGCGAGAGCCAGCTCCACTTTACGAGAATGCGCTCTTGTAACGTTACATTTATTCAAATGTATGGTTTATGCAATCTTGTGCATCTGTACATATAATCGCCATGTATATTTGTATGCAACATAAATATGCGCTGCAGATCGTCCCATGCACTTTTGAAATGTATCTGTCGTCGTGGTGCAGTATACAAAGAGTATAGAGCACGCGCAAGCTTATTTTATAGTTGAAGAGAGCTCTCTGGCTGCTATACAGCGCCGCGTGGCTCCGGCTCGAGCTCCGGCACCGTGTGGGTATCGTGTGTCTATTTATTCGCCTTTTGTGTGCGACTATAGCACACGCATTCGTGTTGTTGTGCTTTTTGTCAGGAGGGTTGTAATTTATGCATTGGGATTAAAATGCATTTCGTGCAAAACCGTTTTAGACGTACTTATGCAAGGTTTGCGTGGGAGCGTGTGTGAGCGATTTTGCGATTGGGGTGCAATATGGTGGCAGTGGGTTTTTTGAGGAATGATGGAGCAGCACACAAACGTACCGTTAGAAAGAGCGCATGTGTTATTCAGCATGGAACATTTTAATATATATGGAATGTTTGTATGTGTGTGTGTTTGTATGCTTATGTGAATTTGTGAGATAGAACATCTAAATTTGCGTGTTGAAGTAATTGCAGTACGATACGCGCGGAAAATTTAGCATGGTACTTTTTCAGGATTTAGTTTAGGTTTTCTTGTTTTTATAAGCCGTATTAGGTTTTGCATAGACAAAGCACAAAGCACAATTGCACATTTATGCTAATATTTTGGGTTTTATGTTATTGTGCTTGCAGCATAAGTTTATAGCTCTTGACGCACTTACCAATTTTTGGGGTAGAGCGCATACTATATAAATATACATTATTTTCCAGATCTCGCTCAGAAGAGAAAAGGATCCAATGAGGTAAATAGATTCTTTTCATCCCTTTGGGAGCATAGTAACAATGTGCAAGGAGTCTTAATTTGCTCTGATGTGACTTTGACAACTTTGCACACTGCACTCTGCACTCTGCTGGAAATCAAACTAGCGACCTCTAATATGCCAGCGTAGTGTTCTACAGTGAGTTAGTAATCCTGACTGCTGGGTAACTATTGATTTTTTTATTCAAGTAGTCCTAATGTTAGAGCCGTTCATCACGACTTAGTACCAGCTTCATTGCTGGAAAAAGGTGTCTCTAACTCGCTTGTAACGACTAACATTTAGCTTTTAGAATATTTCTCAAAATTTATTTTAATGCGGATTTCTGATAGCAAATAATTTGTTACAATAATAATTGTAAATCGTGTTTAAAAACTATTATAGATTATCGATCTTTGTGTTATAATCCTCTTTGATCAGCCGTACAAAGCTTTCGTTTTAAACGTTACAAACGTACACATAAAAAACGGTTATATAGCCTAGTTAGAGTCTGGCCTACAACGTTGAGGTGGAACTTTGTACACGGAATATAATCGCTGAGCAAACTTCTGACACACACACACACTCATGCACACAAACGTTACCTGCATAAAAGCCGATTTGTTTAATATGTAATAATATAATAATAAAAACCACGCAGAAGCTGAATAAAAGCTGAAATAAAGCTAACTGTCGATACGGTTGTCAAAAATGCCAGTGTTTGTATATCCAAACTACAACTGAATAAAAGCCGAATAAAATATTAATTGAAGCCAACCAAAATATATTTCGTAAGGATATATTAAAATGCGTCAAAAATCGGCTTTGATTCGTTTTTAATCTGGTTATTAAAGCTGAAATATTGCAAAATAGTTACAATTGTTGTTTTTTATTATCCAAATATTTTGTAAATTAATACCGAAATAAAGCTAATTTTAAAAGCTAAATGTTAGTTGGGAAGTCTGCTACGTCTTAATTGTGTGATAGGTTTACTGTTGGTTATCATGTTTGTTATTTACTATAGATCTGGAAATAATTGTAATACATTTTTCTCTTGAAATTATCTGTTTTAATAATGTTTGTTATTTGTTTGTGGTTTGTTTGTTGTTTGTATGTTGTTTGTTTGTTGTTTGTTTGTTGTTTGTTTGTTGTTTGTTTGTTGTTTGTTTGTTGTTTGTTTGTTGTTTGTT
>JANSTU010022917.1:0-13204 GCA_027564075.1 Bolitophila hybrida
ACATATACCCCTCCAGTTATCGCAGCTGCCCAAGTCACCTTTCTTGGGCAGCTTAACGATTATTCCTGACTTCCAAGTGTCAGGAATAGACTCGTCCACCCATGCCTGTACCAGCATGGGGAGTAGGATCTCCGTTGAAAGTGACTGGTCCGCTTTGACGAGTTCTAGGAGGCTAGGCTGGCTATAGCATTAGATATTTCAGTTCGACTGGGGGGCCTTGTGGATATAGGTAACATAGGTTGCGGATAAATAATAGAGTCAACGGCAGCGTGCGCAAATGACTGGTTGTCGCATCCGATTGCTTCATATTTCAGTAAGGATACTCAGATTTCAATACTTGTGAGACTTGTGATACATCATATTATGCTGTTGCGTGTTCGGGTATAAACACGATAATAATTAAATTGACGTTGAATTCTATAAACAAGAACTTCGAGGATTGAAATAAAAAAAATCTGAGGGAGAAAATTGACGAACTCAGTACTACTGACGACAATTTAAATGTTATGATTACGACTCTTTCTGTTTGTTCTGTTTTGTGCAGAAGAAGAAGAAAAAAAGCTAAAAAAAAAAAACAACAAAAAATTCCCTGCTAAAAAAATGAATTAAAATAGTCTTGTTGAACCTGTTAGTTCTGTTTCATCAGATGTATTGACTGTTTCTGTTTCGTCCGTAAATACATTTTTTTCTGACAATGTCGTTGAAATAAAAATATTTTTAAATAAACATAGATTCACCGAGTACAATGACAGCTAAAAAAAAGTTCGTGTCGATGATCCAATCCGAACGACACCTAAACGCAGAGATTCAGCCAAGATAAACTGCAGACCTCCGCGTATATCCCGGATTAATTTTGATATGACAAAACTGGCTGCCCCTCGTACGGTTTTTTTTTGCGCACAGCACCTACAGCTGCGCAAGAGACTTTTCTATATATGAAGCTCCTACCTTTGTTTACAGAAGGCGAAGCTACTCTAACTGCATTGCGCATGCTAGACAATAATGAATGGATGGTACCATAGCCGGTCATGCACTAATCCTCAGTCGTCATTCATAGAGAGAAATATCTTTATGAAAACTGACAACATAAAACCGCTATACTCTTTTGAATAATCTTTCAAGGAAATCATACCCAATAGGGAAGAATAGCAGAGTAAGAGCCACTTCACAGGAAGTACGATTCTTCTAGGTGCACAAATCCTTCTTGAAAAACAAATAACAAACAAAATTTTACATTTCTTTTCTGACAGTCAAGCAGCACTGAAAGCTATTGACACACTTTTAACAAGATCGGTCTGGTAAAAGAATGCCAGTACACAACATTATGGCCTGAAAAAAAAAATAATAAAAATACATACGACTTCAAAATAAAATCTATCTATCTATCTACCGTACATTTAAGATTGGAGTCGCTGCTAATTTGACAACGTTATTGCTTAACTCATCATTCTGGCCTGATGGAACAAGTCTTCAGAAGTTTACAGTGCAGCAAAAAAACGATGTGTAACTTACAATGCCAAAAAGGTTGTTACTGTCTGCGCATTAACTGTTTTCCCAGACGTTGCGATACAATACTATCCTTTTGTCCTTATTTTCATGTTTGTCTTTTTATTATCAGAGTGTCCCAGGCCTAAGATCGAAGACCAAGGACTTCTTATTGGCTACTACTGACTGCAACAACGACGTCAATGCGCTGACGGAGACATGGCTCGTCACAGCTATTTATGACAGTGAATTGTTTGAACAGAATTTTAATGTGTATAAGTGTGATAGATCACTGCTTAATAGTACTAGAGAAAGGGGTGTGTAGTTTTCTGTTGGCAAGAGGTTCAGGACTTAGTAGTAAGCGTATAATCGTTCCTGGCACAGATGGGGTAGAGGTAGTAGTAGTCCGATTGGCTGTGGAAGATAACGCTATTTATATATTTGCTTGTACATTCCATCGGGTGCTTCAGAATATGTGTATCGATCTTACATTAATGCATTGACCAAATTCTTTGGTCATTTCCAACGACACTGTGTTTATTGTTGGAGATTTTAACATTTATTCAGTACAATGGATGGAACACGAAAAATCTCCTGCCTACGAATTCCGAATCAGTTTTCGAAACAAACAGGCTTTCTATGCTTTTTGCTAGTGATCTTTATCAACTGAACAACGTTTTCAATTACCAAGGTAAATTGTTGAACCTACACATTCGGAATTCCAGGCATGACACAGGCCTGTCGTGTCAGGCATAACTTGCCATGACATTTACACAGACGAGACACTGTATTAATGCGTTTATTTGTAATTTTTAAATTCATTTATTATTAAACAAATAAATATATAATACAAAATTAGTTTTTTTTATAATCTTGTGGTAGTCTGAACAAAGATGAGAATTTATGGTTAAAGAAACTAAACATTATTTGAAATAAAATTGGTTTTATATGGGGGCCTACGGTTACAAAACTTGGCCATAATCTACTACATACTACTATATATATTATATAAGAGTCATGCTTTAGCTTGTTGAAAAGGTCTTAACACACGCGTTTGTTGTTGTTTGGTTCAGTCGTTCGTGAGTTATAGCGTCGCAAACATAGATCAATATAAAGAGAAAATCCGACATATTTTACACTGCGTTCAAAAGTTATAGACGTGTAAACATGGAGTTCACTATGATGGAGTCTGGCTCGCAAGTAGATGTCGTGACAACGTCACAGTTATCTTATTAGAAAGTGACACAGAGACGCCACTTGGGGCCTTTCTTTTTAATCAGTTTATAAACGATGTAGCGATGTTTCTTATCATCATGGTGCGAGCGGAATTGTTTTTTTTATATTGGTAAATGTAAAACGATGATCTTTCATCTCGAAAGAGAATGCCTATTAAATTTTATTACTCAGTACATGTCATTTCCTTCACAAGAGTATCTGAAATGTTTGGTCTAGTCTTTGATGAAAAGTTGTAGTTCAGTAAACATATTAACGTAACGATTGCTAAGGCATGTTCCATGCTCGGTTTCATGAAGAGAATCTGCGCTGAATTCGTAGACACCAAAGCACGAAGAAGCGTGTATTGTGCTCATGTAATACGGTTCAAAATCCAAGCTACGCAGTGAGTCTATACAAAAGAAGTTTATTCTATATGCACTGCGCCGAGTTGTGTAGTTAGCGCAATTTTGTTCTTCCTTCCTATACTGAACAGTGTAGGAGTTTGTCGTTGGAGTCTCTTTCAGAACGACGAAATAATGTCGTTGTGTGTGTGTTCTTAATTTTTACTGAGCCAATCATAAGCATGACGGAATAATTTAACCGTTTTTCTAGTTTTTTTGATTTCACACATCGCAAGACTCGTTCTGGCGAAACGTAATGGCCAATCTTATATCTTGAGTGTTTTGTTAATGTCCTACCAATAGTCCTATGTAAACAGTGGAGACACATGTGTTTCGATAGTTGTACCTGGTTGGACTCTTTATCCAGCCTTTTTGTTAATATTCTTGTTATATATATTATATATTGTTATATATATTCTTTTCTTTGTTTACATACTTTATTTGTTTATTTACACCATTATATATATTTTGTGAACTATTATATTGTAAACGTGTTAAAGATGTATGTAGTCACTATTTGAGAGCTGGGTGTCCAACATTGTTGGAACGACTCCATCCTCACTAAGTGATGAGCTTTTTTTGAAACACTAATAAATAAACGGTCAGAAGGTGTTTCGCCGGTGATCTAAAACATAAAAAAATTCCACCGTCTTGTTGGTTTTCTGTGTCGGGAGTAATTTCGTAATATTATTAAACCAATAGCTATTATGAAAATAGAGGTTGTGGATATGAACAAGAAAATATGAATTGAAACTTTTTTAAGTCTTTTTGATTTTCTTGTGGAAGTTCTTCCAGGATTACTAATTGTTTCATTATAACTTGTATATACTCATATTGTTGTTTATATTTGTATAATTTGATTAGACAGTCACGATTATTATTTGTCACGATTATTATTATAACAAACCCTGAAAAAACAATTTCGCGGCTATAGCACAAGTCTGGAAAACTCATAGACCCAATTCCGACTCTATGGTGCCGTGTCTAAACATTGGCCCTAACAATGTACAGTCTCATGTGTGTAGACTTGTATCTGGACTTATGCATGGACCCACGGTGTCTAGTCTTACATATCAATACACGGCTAAGACAATTGAGTCTAAGCCTAGACCCACATGCCTGCCCATGCTTTGTCCCAGACACGGAAGCATGAACTTAAATGTTAGTACCCGGCTATGACCTATGAGTCTGAGCATACGTCTACACACAATCGGACTACACAGCCCAGACCCAAATAGACCCTTTACTCAGCTATACCCATATATGGAGTCTGTGCTAATTCCAATATTCTGCTTAAAACACACATTTCAAAAAAAAATTTATTTAAATTCAAATCTAAAGGGTCGGCGACCTAACTGCCTGCTTGCACTGCGCTTTACTTTTGCATTTGATGTAACTACAAACATAAGGAGAATGTAAATGTAAAAAGTTACTAACAACAAAAATAAAATGGCCCATTAAACTGCCTGGACTTCTCTTCAATTTTAAAATGTATTTTCTTTTTGGTGTGTAACTAAAAACCTAAACACATTTGGTCTTATAAGCATACAAATAAATTACATATAATATATATACTTACAAAAAAAGATTTATGCCTCTTCTTTTGTCTGCGACACAATTGTTGATTTTTACAAAAACTTTGCTTGTGCTATTGCTGTGCAATGACATTTGAGTTCAGAAACAAAGAAATAAGAACCTGATAACCATCTAATAACATACCGAACACTGAAATTACGAGAGCCCAAATAGAGCCTTAGGGTTGGTGAGAACATAACAGAAAACCAATTTTTCGTGAAATCTTATCAAAGCACTCGGTTGAAAAATAACATGCTATAATTGGGAACTATCTAAGAGCCTTTGTAGACAAGCACAGTAGAACTGGCCTAATTTTTTAAGAACAACTTCTTTTGCGTTCAACAATACAGTAAACAGACCATCGGTTTCAGGTCAGAGAAAAACAACTGAGTACGAATTTACATACATAAGATGCACGGAAACACGCTATTCAAAGGAATGAACATTCGATGAAACACTATGACATGTACCAACATCCTGCTCAATTCCACTTAGGCGACCAAGCTTTACTACGTTCTCCAGTCAGACCAACAAAATTCTGCGATTATTGGGAAGGCCCATACAAAGTAGTAAAGTTATTTTCAAATAACAATGTCTCAATAAACCAAACGGGAAAAATATAACGAGTACATATAATATTAATCGTCTGAAACTAATGGCATCTCCTTAACAACTTTTAAAACGATCAAATAATGCCGGAGTGTTCTTCATTTATTATTACGTGCATATATGTATATACGCGAATTGGAGACATTAAACATGAATTTTTTGTATGAATAAATGGTCAGGTGATACAAAAACGTATTTTTCCTGCAAAGTTTTTTGTGACTGTTAGAGCACATAAACTCGAATAGTAGTATAAATAACCTTTAAATGATTTATTTAAATTCATTCTGTTTCACAGGTTCTTACATTGCCCGCTCCGCTAGCCGCTATGTTTTTTGGAGTGACAACATATTTGTTTTAATTTTGCTATCGGTAGATTTAGGTCTTCTGATTCGGTACGCGATCCAAAACCTTTCGGAATTATTAATATTTTTTTGTAGATTGACATCTATTTCAAGAGATCCATCAAATTATTTGTAATATATGTGTTAGGAAGGTATATTATAAAGAATAATTGTATATTATATATTATATTTTCAGAATGACATCTTCAACATCAAAATTTGTAACTTCATTTGATGTCTTCGTTGTCGTTGGAGCTTGTTTTTTTGGAGTACTTTCCGGTATAATGGGTCTAAAATATACACAGAAATTAAACCAAAAATTAAAAGATGTAAGTAACTAAATTTAATTAATCGGTTGTCGGTACTTATTGGCGGGTTAATAAGTACCCACCATTTGTAATCATTTATTGTAGTTTAATTTAGAAGGTACCCAATGCCAATACTTAATTAATGTTTAAATATTTAACAAATATCTAGCTCTCTTGTATAGTCTAATGTGTAAACAAAAACCAGAAATTTTGTTTACACATTTTGTTTATTTATTTACACCACAATATGTATATTGTAAACATGTCAACGTTGTATGCAGTCACTATTTGAGAGTTGGATGTCCAACATAGTTAGAACGACTCCATCCTCATTTAGTGATGAGCTTTTTTTATTACAATTGACAAATAAACGGTCACTTTATAAAAAAATATAAATAAATATTAGGCGGATGAAGTTTTGGCATTACATATGAAAAAAGAAAAGGACAAACGGAAGGACTGGTTGCTGTTGGCGTCCGTACTTGTAGGAATAACATCAATTTTAAGTAACTACATACCTTATATATAGTATTCATCTTAGTAATAATTGTATTTTATTATTTTAATTCGAATAGCAATGGATTTGGTAACACGGTACAGAATTGCTAAAAAAATTGAATCTGACAATGAAAACATAGATGCCGGTATAACAAACATTAAAAATTATTTACAAATACTTAATTATATTTATTTTTTTTTATACTAATTTAAAGATGTTAATGTCCAAGGATATATTCCGTTCTATATGCTATACTACATTGTTATGTCGTTACACACTCATTTTGCCCATACTGCATTAGGAATTGGTCGACGGTATCGACGCTTGAATAATGCCCTTCAGAACGCTTTTCCCGTTGGTATGCTAATTAAATATGAATTATACATTTCTTCAATATTATAATAAGCAGCCCAAAGGAGGCAGAAAGTTTCGGTCAATGTTATCCCAGTATCTTCAATAAAGGATAAAGAATACAACAACAAAAAGCAGTTGACAACAATGAATATTTTAACGACAGTTGATCGCGGTAAGTTGATGTTTATACTAAATATTTTTTTCAAATTATAATCAATTAATTATTAATTAAATAGTTTTTTCAAGTATTATATGTATATGTATGTTTACTAATTCCTTATATTGCATGAACATTTGTGTGATCAGAAAACAAAACCAATAATTTCGATTTAAGAAACAAAATAAGTTTGTTTCAAAATTGTTTATTTTCATATTGAATTGTTTTTTTTTTTGTTGCGCCATTCCAAACCTGGTTTGTATGTGAAACTCGGGATCGTATCAAATTCACATAAGCACATAATCCAGAATTTCAAAATTCTGCTTTACAAAGTCTCGCATTAAAAAATACCACATTACAAAATCCCGGATTACAAAAGCCCGCATTACGAAATCCCTCAAAAAAATGCCTTAATTTTTCTAAGCGTGATTAAAAAAGTGTTTGCCATAGGGTACACATCCACGACCGCGTATTGGTTTCCATAAACGCGATTTAAAAGGTGTAGGCCATATGGTACTATTCCACGACACACTATCCGCCATTCCCATGGGTTGTTTTCCCTAAGCGTGATTCAAAAGGTTTTGATATTAGGGTACTTTTCCTCGACCCAGTATCCGCCATTCCCAAGAGTTGTTTTCCCTAAGCGTGAATCAAAAGGTGTTTACCTTAGAGGACTATTTCACGACCGACTATCTGACATGCTCAAAAGGTATTGGTCACTATTTCACGACCATCTATCCGCTATTCCTAAGGGTTGTTTTCCATATGCGTGTTTCAAATGGTGTTGCCCATATGGTACTTTTTCACAACCTACTATAAGCTATTCCTAAGGGTTGTTTTCCCAAAGCGTGATTCAAAGGGTGTTGGCCATACGGTACTATTCCAGGACCCACTATCCGCCATTCCCAAGGGTTGTTTTCCCTATGCGCGATTCAAAAGATGTTGCCCATATGGTACTTTTTCACAACCTACTATCAGCTATTCCCAAGGGTTTTCCCTATGCGTTTTTAAAAGGTGTTGGCCATAGGGTACTATTCCTCGACCCAGTATCCGCCATTCCCAAGAGGTGTTTTCCCTAAGCGTTATTCAAAGGGTGTTTACCTTAGAGGACTATTTCACGACGCACTATCTGACATGCCCAAGTTTTGTTTTCTCTAAGAGTGATTGCGTGAAGCGATATTTTACGACCATTTGTACGCTATTCCTAAGGGTTTTTTCCCTATGCGTGATTCAAATAGTGTTGGCCATAGGGTACTTTTCCAGGACCCACTATCCGCCATTTCCAAGGGTTGTTTTCCGTAAGCGTGATTAAAAAGGTGTTGGCCATAAGTTACTATTCCATGACCCACTATCCGCCATTCCCAAGGGTTGTTTACTTTAAGCGCGATTCAAAAGATGTTGGCCATATGGTACTATTTTAAGACCACTATCAACCATTCCCAAGGGTTCTTTTCCCTAAGCGTGATTCAACCGGTCTTGGCTATAGGGAACTATTGCACGATCCTCTATCCGATATTCCCAAACTAAAGATTTTTCTCGTTTAATTTATATTACATTTTAAAGCGCGTAAGCGTTCAATATAAATATAATTAAAGTTAGAAAAACAATACAATTTTTTTTGTAGGCTTTGCCTATACACGAGATCGGCGTAACATATATGTATATAGTAAAATGTGTTTTAAAAAGCCAATTTGATTTTTTTAAATATAAATCGCTGGGGCGTCAATCACCCTTTTGTATTTCATACTATTTGTAAATGGTAATTTTGTTAATAGTTTATATCCATTGCGCAAATGTTAGGGAAATTAGGGCATGTGTAAAAGATGCCATAAACTAAGGCAAAGTTTTTTTTATTTTATAAATTCATCTTATTTTTTTTATTTTTAAGTAAAAATTATAAAAAAATACATTTTTTTATAAATATGCAGTTATTTTTAATTTGAATGAAGTTTTTTTAACCTTCTATAAAAATAAGTATTGTGCAAAATTTCCCTCGTATAACAGGAATTAGGTTAAAAATCTATCGATCGTGTTTGTAAAATGTTATTGATCAATCTGAATCTCGATTGGCAGAATCACAAGCCGAAAAAACAGTAGTTTTGTGGTGAATTTTGAATGCTTTATTATAAAATGTCTTGGTCAATCGTAATATTCTTCAATTGTAATTCGGCCAATTTAGATTCGACTAAGTGAGATTCCGCAAATTGTTCTTTGCTCAATTGACCGACATATAATATGTTTGTTTGGCTTTTTTTAAATGTCGAAGTTAACAAAGTATAATTGCGAACACTATAGTTGAGAAATGGAAAAATACAATTTTCTACAAGGTTTAAATTTAAACATTTTAATATTTTGTAATGTACATTTTTTTTCAATATTTTAGAGACAATATTATCAAAGGATAATTACTTTGTAAGCAGCCTTGCTTTCACACATGCAGGACTTGGAGAAGCTGTAGGACAAGTATCAGCGTAAGTATTATAAGTGAACTTAATAGACATGTACAATAGAGTGGGTAATTTTTTTTTAATTTGGAATTTTCCCAAAAATTGCAAATTAAAACTTTTTTTGACGTTTGTCGCTTCCGCATTGCAGTTAAAAAATCAGAATTTAAAAATAAATAGGAAAAACAATATTTTCGATATATATTTTTAACAGTGTAAAATAATTTTAAAAACTTTAAAATTATTATTTTTCTTATTAAAATTAATTTTGAAAGTTATTGTAGTAAAAAATTAAAAATGTCTCTAAAAAAAATCCCATACAAACAGTTTTATAAGCGACCAGCCTAATGCAAAAAGTTTTTGACGCCATCTCACCCTTAAGGGGGAACAAACAAATATAAATATTTATGTATACACAGTGATCAAACTATCCTAAGACTTTTGTAATAAAAACCAATGGCTTCATATTTTTCAAATATTATAAATGCTTATTCAAATTAGTCCCCTTCCGAGTCGATAAAACGTTGACAGCGATTCAAAAGTGATTGGAATGTGTTTTCAAGGTCATTCACCGCAAGTCTGTAAGTCTTAAATCCATCAAATCGACTGACGACTGTCGAGCAAGATGTCCCTCTCGGTGAGAACGAGTGTTTTGGGAGTCTCGATTCGAGTGTCGATATTATGGCAATTTATTTGAGGAGTCTGTAATTTTTAAATTAAAAAAGTCACTAAAAAAATTAATGATTTTACTCGATGACGTTTAATGCCTATGAGTACCGACTGTCGAGTGAATATAAACATACGGTTTTATTTTTTTTTTTTTTTTTTTTTTTTAATTATAATATGTTTTATGAGACAGTGGCTATCCTCTAGAACCATTGCTTATAACACAATATTTGAATCCGGTAGAAGGCATTGCTGAAGACCGTTTTAACATTGTCGAGCGTACAAATGGTGTACTTAAAATTCGTAGGTGTTGTTTGGTTGGGGAGAGAACGCTTTGTTACCAGCCAGAGAAGGTTGCTTCGTTTATTAACGTATTTTACAATATTTGTATAGCACGGAAAATTGATACACCAGATTTGACGTATAAATCAGTCCAGGATCAAATAAAAAGGTCTGCAGAAGTCATGGCAGCTGCTCCACAAAACATTCAATAAATACTAATACTAATAATATTATTATAATAATTTTTTGTTTTATTACAATTGAAAAAGTTTCTGGGGTGGCTAGGCAGACCGAAATGTTTTTATAATGTACCCTATGACCCACAAGGGATTTCAAAATCCAATGAGAAATCTACATCTTAGCTGTGTACCTCAAACCATTTCCATATTTGTGCCAAGTTCTAAATATTTTTAAATTTAAGTGAGAGCATTTTATAGATTTAGGATGAAACTATAGTTCATCGCATTGGATCCTGTAATCCCTCGTGGGACATAGGGCACACCGGATTCATTGACCATTACGAGTTGACAAGACTGGTCAGGTCATGTTAATGTGCTGTGCTACACCTATTGGAGCTACTGTGCTCTAACACTCACAACACATCCCCGATGTTTAGGTGTCTTTATTTGCCCTGACGCGACTCTAACAACTTTGCAAGTCAAATGTGCATATTTTTGAGATATCTCTATGCACCGAGATCTATCTTGCCATTTATATTCGGAATCGTGAATCATTAACGCCATCATACACTTATTGTTCTATAAAGTGTGCGTGTGTATATGTTAATTGATGACATTATCATTTGGAAGAATAATATATTATAGAAATAGGCTATTAATAGTAATAGGAACCTACTGACTTAAAGTGCTACATTTGAAAACCACTTCGGTCTGCCAAGGAAATTTAAATAAATAAATTATTATAAACTAATTTATTATATTTATAACATATAAGACTTGGATAAGACTTCATCATCTTCATAGCTTCTTCAGGAAAACCCACAAATGTTCTTGAAGCCTATGATACGCCCAAGCTATTTGGACGATCTGTCTTTAAAACGTCAATAAAATTAGCTAGTAAATCATTATGACGCCGAAGTTCAGCGACGACCAAATCTTGGTATTTTGGTCTCGAGACGCGCCCTTCTGATCAATTAGCTCGTAGGTGGAGTGTGCTGGTTTTAGGCGGAACTGCTGCTGGTAGTTTCTTTTTGCCAGATATCTTGCATTTTTAAGAGTGGCTAGCGCCAACATAGATAAACAAAACGATGCTGCCGGAAAACCGGTTATACTTCTTCCCTTTTCTTCAGACTAATTATACGGCATTGCTGAGCAGATATGTTTGAGTTATTTGATGGCGTTATTTGAAGCCGCTATCCGAATTTGTTTGTCGCAAAGTCCGGTGCTCCTCCAAGAACTCCTGTTGGTCGGTATTTGGTTTTCAACTAATTTTCACATCTGTTTAATTTTAATTAAAAAAAAACTAGACAATTAAATATTATATTAATATAATAAATACAATACAATAATACACACATGTATTTTATTTTTCATGAACAGTTAAATAGAAAAAAACTGATCTATGCTTTAAACAAAACAGTCAAGTGTCATTTTTTTTTATTAAGGATGCTTTTATTCGATTCGATGACGATTCGATTTCGATAGGATTAGTGACTCCTAAAAAATGTATCATCGACACCGACATCGAATCGTCATCCAATCATGACCTCTCGATCTCGTCATGAAGTTTACAGAATTGCGCTACAGATGGAATGAATTCTTGGTGCTAGAACAAAATTAGCATTGTCTTCACTTTTGACTTCTCCTGACGCACTTTTCTCGGTTGGGCCTCTCCTTCGTACAGCCATAACTTAGAGATTTTGTTATATTTTTTAATCGGTTTACTATGGTTGGTAGAGAAAGGAGGGGCAGAGTCAGATGCTCAAATGTTCATTTAATTTTGTAAATATTGCGCTACGAGATATTATGGTTCGAATTTTAGCAGAGTTTGATCGTACTGTGTATTATATTCAGTAAATGGAATTGAATTAAAACTAATTTGGAATACTTGATCAAATCAAATAAAATAAAAAAAAATGTGATTTATTCCGGCAAACAGTAACAGATAAATATAATTTTATTATAATTTTACTAATATTGATGTGGAAATTGTCTCGTTGGTACACTTTAATTCTGAAGTCTCTGTGCCTAATTTTGTTAAAAATAAATATAATATAATATCAAATATATGAATTCTCCAGAAATTTTTTTAACTCAAAACAACAAATAAAATATGTGGACATTTGTTTTGCGAGGAAAATATACATGTTATTATACGATTTAAAAAAATGGTTTCTCGATAAGGAAGCGTTTCCTAGCATATCATAAGGTTGGGATTATCTTAAAACATCTTTTATATATAATATATTATACATTTTAGGGCGTACGGAATAGCCTTATTAGCGTTGTTGGCCTCATGTTTGCTACATTTAGTGGCTACTGCTTACTTCTTATTTGTGGAAATACTCGGAGACAATGTTAGTAGATATAATTTAGAAATAAATCCAAAAATATTTAATAAAACATTTTGCAGGACATTTTTAATTCTGTATTGCAGTTTTTGTGGCTAGCTTTTCATGTAATGCGTCTATTGCTAATTGTGGAACCGTGTCATAAAACATCATTTGAGGTTTGTTCATATGTCATGTATTACAATGCTGGGATACTTTAGATAAATGTATTTTATCACGAAATCAATGTAGATTTTTTTTTTAAATGTAAACATTTGATAAGTATTTGTATTTACACTAATTACATAGTTTACTAACTATGCAGTAATAAAATATGTTTTACCCTATTCATTTGTATA
>JANSTU010022928.1:0-13202 GCA_027564075.1 Bolitophila hybrida
GAAAATATCTGCATTTTTACGACGAAAAGAGAGAGTCTCCAGACACATGAGATCGCATCGAACGATATAGGGTGGAATGACATAGTCATCGACTCGTCTACCCTGTCGATGCAATGCATAAATCAAGAATCGTTTCTGGATAGATTCTATTCTATTTGAATGCACCGCGTAACTGGGATTCCAAACAACTGATCCGTATTCCAAATGTGATCGAACATGTGAAATTATTTCTTGATTATTATTTCTTTTTAGTAAAAAGTTTTATCGGACTTACCCGGATACCGCATCTGCCTGAGAGTACTCATCAAAATAAGGCCATATACAAAAATATCGTGTTTCAGTAAGCCAATTAGAGCAAAAAAAAAACAAAAACAATCAAAATAAGTAATCAAGGATAATTTTTCTACTACCTGAAATATAAGCGGCGACTCAGCCGGAAGGAAGTCACCAACACCGTCGATGGACATGTACTCCGACAACCTCATGCCGATAAACTAGAGATGGATACCATGGAAAACATTGCCAGTTTCTAGACGAAGCTTCTAGCACAAATGTACAACAAATGGAAGTGGAGAGTGGACCGTTTGGAAAAATAAACTCTTACTGGTTCAGATAATTAAATTCATTGGCATCTATCTAACAGAACTACAGGTTTAACATTTTGGCTGAAACATGAGCAAGCCACCGAGTTTGCTAATGAAACTGTTGTCTAACAATGGGCAGAATCACAAAAAAGCAGAGATTTATAGCAATCCCTTCCTCAAGAAATTGGCGGGTTGAAGGAAGACTCTAAAATGTAACTTGCCTCTTACTGAAAAACACCAATGTTTTAAAAATAATAGCAATACTTCAATCTTATAAAAAAATTAACCTAAACCTCTCACATATAATATTTTAGGTAACACAATTAAAACCACCGTTACTATTGTCAAGTTAATACATTTATTTTATATAAAAATAGTTGAACACCTGTTATATTTCACAACGTCCTTTTACCGCTGGTTTTATTTTGTATTATTATTATTTCTTTAAATGTTTCTATTGTTAATCGCATTAAGTAATCAGCATCGAAACGTTACCAAATATTTTCTATATAGAATTTACAGATCTTGTGGCAGTGATGTGAAGTGTTAAATGTGTGTATATGTATATGTGTGAGTGTATTTGGTGGGTATAAGATAATAAAATGGATTTGGTGTTTGTTGTATCCATGAAGAGTTTTATCATCTTTAAGTACTTCCGGTACTAAAAGTACGACCGCTTAGACATACTAAATATATACTCTATTTAACTTTTTATATTAGATCGTCTAGCACTTTCCGTTCGTCGGAGCCTTTGGTCGACAGATCTTTCTACGTCCTCCCTTTTCGCTCGATACAATGTTACAAGAGAACGTAAAGTAGCCACACGTCGAAGATTTCGTGTAGTATGTCGAAGCAAAGTTCTTGTTCTCCTGGGCCGGTGTTTTGGTGTTGTCTATGCTACCGGTTACCGATTTGGTGACTGTCACATAGGAATCGGGATTGTTGAGATCCGGTTTTTCCTTTTCCAAGTTTTCGTGTTTTGAGGGTAGGAATCGTGTTTGAAATTTCTTCTCCTCAATTTTTGGTTTTGTTATTGATTTTTGGGTTGTGGTTGGTGCGTCTGGAGTTGTCTTAGTTGAAGCGGCAGTATGCGTTTCGATCTTTCCATTCTGGTTTTGTATTAGCCTGTAATTGGAAGATGAGGGTACGGCGGCAGCTTGCTTCTGGTTTGGTGAGTTCTGCGAAAATGTTTTGCTGTCCTTAGATGTGTTGATGTTGTAGTTTTGACTTGACTTCGTAATAGTTGTATCCACTGCCTTTGCAACCTCTTTTACTGGCAATTCCTTCAGTAACACTGACTTCGTCTCTTCAGTTTTCTCCAATTCTTTCTCCAGTTTACTTGACCTAGACTCTAAATCGTCATTTACGCCTTTTGTTGGAATGTCGTATTCGTCATCACCGTACTCTTCATCGTCCTCATCCTCGTACTCATCAGCTGTTGGCAATGATGCTGAAGGAACAATAGGGGAATGAATACCTAAATTGAAAAGATGTAGAGTTAAAATAATTCTAGTTTTTTTGAATTGATATTCTTACCTGAAGGTTTTGATCGTACGGTATAACCATATGCGATATCTGACTGGGGTTTCTGGGGCAAAAGAGGAGTTGTTGTGTAGGTCTCATCAGCAGTATTCCTAAGATTAAACCCAACTTAGTTATAACTTATCTCCATTAATTTTTATTCTAAACTAGCTTAACACGTTTAAAAATTTGGTTTTTAATTATCTGAAAACCTGATCCTGCTTTTTCTGATGTCGAATAAATAATATTTCATTTTTGTTGCTTTTTTGCATATTATTATTTAATATTTATGTTTACGTATATACATTTTATAAAGAGGAAACAACATTTTCAACATAAAAAACGTTAGTTTTTCATGAAAATGGGCTTTAATGACTTATGTATTATAATCGGAACAAATCTCGGCCGTTTAGCGAGGTATTAGTGTGTAAGTATCTCAAATTGTCGGTGTTTATTTTCAAACCCACCTGTTTGGTCGAGAAAACTGTCCTATAGATTGAAACAGCTTTTTGCTAGTCTCCCGGTATGATTCAACCTGTTCCTTGGTGCCTGATGCTGACTGAGCTGCTCCATGGTATGAAATGCCGTATCTGTTTATAATTTAACTATTAATATCGTTTCAAAACAACAACAAATAAATAAAATTGCTTACGGGAAATTTCCGGTAATCTGCGATTGACTTTGTCCGGAATTGGCACCGGACTGAGATGAAGCCTGGCCTCCACCATTGAAAGCATTGCTTTGCTCATCGGTATTGTCAGTATGTGGCCGGAAGCCGATCTGTGCCTGTGACGATGTCTGTCCGGGTCCGCTGCCCTGTGCATCGGCTAATCCACCTTTTTCGTTAGCCTGTACTTCGGATTGACTCTGATGCTGATTGCCGCCACTCTGTGAAGAAGCAGAAGTTCCGCCAGACTTCGAATTTACCTGAACCTGAGCCTGGGACTTTCCAGAACCACCGGTTCCCTGTGATGAACTCATGGCACCATCGCCGTTGCCGGCAACCTGAGCTTGAGCAGCACGATCCTTATCGGATGTTTGAGCGTTTGCTGAGAAGGTTCCAGTACCCGAGTAGGTACCCTGTACTTGTGTCTGGGCAGTTCCACCGTTCTTTGTTCCCTGTGCACTGGCTAGAGCTTCACCATTTTTAACTGATGACTCTGCCTGTGAAAAGGAATCATCTGTTCCGGATTGAATCAGACTAGCTGGTGCACCAGGATATGTTCCTGTAGCATCTGTGTACTGATTTCCGGCACCGGAATATTGTCCAGTTCCGCCTATACCTGATGGGTATTGACCTGTAGCATCTGGATATTGGCCAGTTCCGGGAACTCCTGATACTCCGTGATATTGACCTGGTCCTGAGATGCCTGTTTGTGATGCAGAGTCCAATAAACCTGGATAACGACCTCCACCTGGACCTGGGTATTGAACTGTTCCGATAGAACCAGGATATTGAACCGGGTATTGATCAGTTCCAGATGATGAACCACTGCCGGATACTTGTGGATATTGACCAGTTCCAGTTACACCTGGATATTGACCAGTTGCAGTTACACCTGGATATTGACTAGTTCCTGTTACTCCTGGATATTGACCAGTTCCAGTTAAACCTGGATATGTACCAGATCCAGTTGTTTGAGTTGTTCCTCTGACACTTGGGTATTGACCTGTTCCTGTAATACTAGGATATTGACTTGTTCCTGTGGTACTTGGGAATTGAGCAGATCCTGTGCCTGTTGGGTACTGACCAGTTCCAGTGGAACTTGGGTATTGACCAGATCCTGTGGCACTTGGGAATTGACTAGATCCTGTAGCACTTGGGTATTGACCAGATCCTGTGGCTGTTGGGTATTGACCTGTGGCACTTGGGTATTGACCAGTTCCTGTACTAGTGGTTGTTCCTGAACCAATCGGATATTGACTGGATCCTGTTCCAGTAGTTCCAGTTAAACTTGGATATGTACCAGAAACACTAGGTCTTGAACCAGTGGGGTACTGACCTGTGGTACTTGGGAATTGACCAGTTGCTGTGGAACTAGGGTATTGACCAGTTGCTGTGGAACTTGGGTATTGACCGGTTCCAGTGGTACTTGGGTATTGACCTGTTCCTGTGGGACTTGGGTATTGACCGGTTCCAGTAGGACTTGTGAATTGACCTGTTCCTGTGGAACTTGGGTATTGACCTGTTCCAGTGGGGCTTGGGTATTGACCTGTTCCAGTTGCACTTGGATATTGACCGGTTCCTGTGATAGTGGTTGTTCCTGAACCAATCGGGTATTGACCGGTTCCTGTTCCAGTTATACTTGGATAAGCACCAGATACACTAGGTCCTGAACCAGTGGGGTACTGACCTGTGGTACTTGGGAATTGACCAGTTCCTATCGAACTCGGATATTGACTTGTTCCTGTGGCTGTTGGATACTGACCAGTACCTGTGGTACTTGGGTATTGACCCGTTCCTGTGGTACTTGGGTATTGACCCGTTCCTGTGACAGTTGGGTATTGTCCAGTTCCTGTAACTATTGGGTACTGACCGGTTCCACTTGGGTATTGACCAGTTCCTGTACCACTTCCTGTGGCTGTTGGGTATTGACCAGTTCCTGTACTGGTGGTTGTTCCCGAACCAATCGGATATTGACTGGTACCTGTTCCTGTCGTTCCAGTTAAAATTGGATATGTACCAGAAACACTTGGTCCTGAACCAGTGGGGTACTGACCTGTGGCACTTGGGTGCTGACCTGTTCCAGTGGCACTTGGGTATACGCCAGGTCCTGTCTCACTTGGGAATTGCCCAGTTCCTGTTGCACTTGTATATTTACCTGTTCCAGTGGTGCTTGGATATTGACCAGTTCCGGTGACAACTGGGTATTGATTGGGTCCGCTGGCACTTGGATATTGACCAGTTCCTGTGCTAGTTGTTGTTCCTGTGCCAACCGGATATTGACCGGTTCCTGTTCCAGTTGCGCTTGGATATGCGCCAGTAACACTAGGTCCTGATACAGCGGGATACTGACCAGTTGCTGTTGGTCTTGTTCCTTGGGCATCAGTTGTTGGATATTGACCTGGTCCAGTTGTAACAGGGTATTGACCAGTTGCACTTGGATATGCACCAGTAACACTAGGTCCTAATCCAGCGGGATATTGACCAGTTCCTGTTGGTCGTGCTCCTTGGGCATCATTTGTTGGATATTGACCTGGTCCAGTTGTAACAGGGTATTGTCCAGTTCCTGTTGGTCTAGGGTACTGTCCTATTCCTTGAGTATTAGTTGTTGGCCCAGTTCCGGTCAAAGCAGGATATTGACCGGTTCCACTTTCACCTGTTGTTAATCCAGTTCCTGTTGGGTACTGTTCAAGTTGAGCTGGTGAATCTAGACGTTGAGAGCCAGGATATAATTCCGGATACTGTCTACTTATATCTTCAGGATTCAATGGAGTTTGATCGGATCGCAGAGTGTTGCATTTAACTAGACAGAATCCAGGTGGCAATTTTAGTACATTCCTTAAACCAGTATACAAATCATTGGAACCAACGCCAACGTTTCCTCCATTTGGATAAACAGATCCATCTGAACCGATTTGACCTGTTGCAGGACTGCCATTAATTAATGGAGCTGGTCGTCCAGTGTAATCGCCGGGCTGCGCACCTTGTCCAGGCTGCGCACCTTGTCCAGGCTGTGCACCTTGGTTGAATCCGCCCTGACCGGGTTGTCCTTGTTGACCAGGCCGGGTTCCTTGGAAATCTTGGTTGAATCCGCCCTGTCCGGTTTGTTGACCAGGACGACCTACCTGTTGACCAGGATGAGCACCTTGATTGAAAACACCCTGACCGGGTTGACCTTGTTGACCTGAATGCGCACCTTGGTTTAATCCACCCTGACCTTGTTGGCCTTGTTGACCGGGACGCGTTCCTTGGAAACCTTGGTTGAGTCCACCCTGTCCGGGCTGACCATGTTGAACTGGATAAGCACCTTGGTTTAATCCACCCTGTCCTGGTTGACCGGGTCGCGTTCCTTGGAATCCGTTCTGTCCGGGTTGACCTTGTTGGCCAGGCTGACCACTTTGATCTACTCCACCTGGTCCGGATTGACCTTGTTGACCAGGCCGTCCGCCTTGGAAGCCACCATGTCCATGTTGACCTTGTTGGCCAGGCTGAGCACCTTGGTTTAATCCACCCTGTCCGGGTAAACCTTGTTGACTAGGTCGACCTCCTTGAAAACCGCCCTGTCCGGGTTGACCTTGTTGGCCAGGCTGAGAACCATCCTGTCCTTCTTGACCGGGTCGTGTTCCTTGGAAACCTTGGTTGAATCCGCCCTGCCCTGGTTGACCTTGTTGGCCAGACTGTGCACCATGGCTTAATCCACCTTGTCCGGGTAAAATTAGTTGACCAGGGCGACCATCTTGGAAGCCGCTTTGTCCAGGTTGTCCTTGATTACCAGGCTGAGCTCCTTGGTTGAACCCACCTAGTCCGGGTTGACCTTGTTGACCTGGTCGTGATCCTTGGAAACCTTGGTTGAATCCGCCTTGTCCGGGCTGGCCTTGTTGACCAGGTTGAGAACCTTGGCCTATCCCACCCTGTCCGGGTAAATTTTGTTGACCAGGTCGACGTTCTTGAAAACCGCCCTGTCCAGGTTGACCTTGTTGGCCAAGCTGAGAACCACCCTGTCCTTGTTGACCGGGTCGCGTTCCTTGGAAACCTTGGTTGAATCCGCCCTGTCCTGGTTGACCTTGTTGGCCAGACTGTGCACCTTGGTTTAATCCACCTTGTCCGGGTAGATTTAGTTGACCAGGGCGACCATCATGGAAACCGCTTTGTCCTGGTTGACCTTGTTGGCCAGGTTGTGCATCTTGGTTTAATCCACCCTGTCCGGGTAGACCTTGCTGTCCGGGTCGCGTTCCTTGTAATCCGCCTTGTCCAGGTAGACCTTGTTGGCCAGACTGTCCTCCAGGAAGATTTAGTTGACCAGGTCGACCATCTTGGAAATCGCTTTGTCCAGGTTGACCTTGTTGGCCAGTCTGAGCTCCTTGGTTTAATCCACCCTGTCCGGTTAAACCTTGTTGACCGGGCCTAGTTCCTTGGAAACCTTGATTGAAACCACCCTGTCCAGGTTGACCATGTGCATCTGGCTGAGCTCCTTGTTGAAAACCGCCTTGCTGTCCAGGTCGGTTATGTCCAGTTTGACCAGTAGTATACCGACTTGGGGCTCCAGAGTCTACAGAATTATCATTGTATGAATAACCACTATTTCCATTGCAGCCGGTACAATCGCCTCCGGACGATTGACTCTGAGCTTGACCCATGCCATTAGCACCAGCTGAAAATCACCACAAATTAGTAAATTGTATTTAAAACATTTAAAAACCAATAAACTTACTGACTACAGCCCTAGATCCAAGATGGGAGGATTCAGCCTCTGCTTTTCCTTCCGTGTTTGCATCTCCAAAGTTCAGGTACTGCGATTGTGTTTGACCTCGATGACTGCAAAGAAATTGATTGAAAATTGTTCAAACCAGAATAAGCATCGACTTACGTATTTCTACGAAACCTACTGCTATCCGACTGCAACAACGATGCCATGTGCTCATCGCTACCAACAACTGCATTTGGATCCAACTCCTAAAAAACAAAATACAGAAAAAACTATTAATACTTTTCTCAAGATCAGGACAACCCTTATGCTCTAATCTCAAATGATTTTGCGTGAAATATTTTCTATATCATATTCTATTTTAATCATTGAGTGCGTGCTCTGTATGTGCTTAGGATGGCCCATTTCGGCAGAGATTTTTTTTTTAATTCACTCTTATCGCATACACTTCGGAAATGTGAACTCGATAATTTGTATGTATATATGTATATATGTGACGCGGATACATACAAACTGTGTAGATCCACCGCAAGAGATCAGCAGGTCAAATCAGATGCGAATTCATCATTGCTTATTTTCAGCAGTATATTTTTTTGCCGTGATCATTTTCGGGTCTCTTCTGCGATAAGAGCACTTGAGTTTAGTTAAAAAAAGTGTTGCAAGTTCCCTTTTTTTTGGGTTTGCAATTAAATTTAATGAATAGATTTTTCTGGGAATTATATATTATGAGTTGTTTCGGTTTCTATTATATACACTTACCCCGAAAGAGGCTGCGTTTGCCACTACCGCCAAGGCGGGAAGAATGGCCCACAGCATGGGCTTCATTCTGTCTGGAAAAAAATAAGGTTAAAATTAGGATTTAGATTGATGTAGAGTAAACATTAAGTCAAGAATTTTTCATGAATATTTAAAATGGGTTTAAGTTTCCTTAATGAAATAGATAAAAATTCTAAAATCTGCCATATAAAATGGCTATCTACAACATGTGGTCATTGCGTGATTTTACGTAAATGCCCTTCAAATATTTTACAATTCGGTAGAGTACTAGTGTTATATTATATATTATATTTGTGATTTAATTTATTAATTGTTGCGAGTTAAATTTGTGTACAGTTGTTGGGTCCTTTCTAATATTTTTTAAAAAAATAAAATTTGGTTGAACTGTAAAATAGCCCACAGAAATCCGATATATATTATGTGGGATTTTGTATTTCTAAAATGTGGATTTTGCTTCCTGTATTTCGTTATACTAACCCGGTAAATATATCAATAAGTCCCTAAGTTCAACAGTTGTACAGCAAAATACGTGTGATATGCTGTTTTTTTTTAGATTGGAAGACTTGTGCAGAAATAGCATACCGTGTACATATTATATTACATATATAAAGAATACAAATTGAATTGATTTTGAAATAGCGGTATTTACATTGCAAAAACACTATACCAATACCGCTGCCTAGAACTTGGGTTCTTGGAAACTGCTCACTCATTATGGGTGGTGACTTCAAAACAAGACACGAGCACTGGAACAACCGCAATCATTGTCAAAGTGGAATTGCCCTCTACGACTGGTTTATGCCAAATGGACGCTTTTACGGAATCCGGATCGCCCACACACAGTATCCTACCTTTCACAGGAACACCTACTCCTCATTTATGGGATCTGGTCCTCCAAACGGACATGACTAACAACAATCTTCTTTCTGTTTTAGATTTTCCTGCATACCATAAGAACTTCGAGTTTGCCTGAAAATCTCGAATCTGAGCCCATTTCGTCAAACCCAGTTTTCAATAATACAAACTAACATAGAGTCAATTTAACAGTACAGAAGACGACGGACTAGAAAACATCAGTATCCCGAATCATCACAACATGAGTACAGACATAGATCGTGCAGTAGAACAACTGGCCGAACTCATGACAGACACCATCAAAGAAGTCGTCCCAACAGTGGAAATTCGAAAAAATGCTCAGGTATCGTTGCCACCAGATGTACTTGCGTTGATCAAAGATAGGAACAGGCTCAGACGACAATGGCAGAGAAACCAGTACAGCTTCTATACGCACCAACACCTTGGAGACACTGACACATCCCAAAAGCTAGTTTGCTTGCTGAACACTTTGAAAGGAGGACCTGGTCTTCACGACCCACGTCAACAAAACCGTCAGGAACGAATTTCGAGGTACATTCGCTCCAGTTGCACTCTACAGTAATTCTATGTCTGCCAATCCTACACTTAACTTTTTTCCAGAACACCACCTGGTCAGCTACATCGGCTACTTCCCGATTGCCTGGAAAAAGGCAACATTAGTTCCAATTCCCAATCAAAGAAAATCACCGGAAGATGTGAACAGCAAGATATCTATATATCTGTTCAGGGTTGTCAAATATCTCCCTTCCGCCTTTTTGTCTTTTGAATTTCGCGGCTATGTACAAAGCGCAACAGAGCTCGTAATAATATACATATATATGCAATACTATACATCATTTGACATAACCTACAAAACGACGCTATGCATGATTAGTTTGGTTATTGCGTTCAAAAGTTATAGACTTGTAAACATGGATTTCACTAACGCCGAAATTCGCGCTATTTTGAAGTTTTCCTTCCTATCACTTCGAACCACGGGGGAATGGTTTCGACGATTCAGAGCCGGTGAAAACGAAAGCATGGATAAGCCAGCCGGCGGAAGAATCATGGAAAACATCGAGTTAGACCGGCATGTGACATCTCGTGACATCGCCCAGGAGATGGGAGTTACCCACCAAAGCATTTTAAACCATCTGCAGAAGGCTGGATACAAAAAAAGCTTGATGTTTGGGTGCTGGACCGAATCAACGCCTGCGATATGCTGCTGAAACGGAACGAACTCGACCCATTTTTGAAGCGGATGGTGACTGGCGACGAAAAATGGATCACATACGACAATATCAATCGAAAACGGTCGTGGTCGAAGACCGGTGAATCGTCCCAAACAGTAGCCAAGCCAGGATTGACGGCCAGGAAGGATTTGCTCTGTGTTTGGTTGGATTGGAAGGGAATCATCAACTTTGAGCTGTTCCATATGGCCGGACGCTTAATTCTACCATCTACTGCGAACAACTGGACCGCTTGACGCAGGCGATCGACCAAAAGCGTCCAGAATTGGCCAATAGGAAGAATGTAGTGTTCCACCAGGACAAAGCCAGGCCACACACACCTTTGGTGACTCGGCAGAAGCTACGGGAGCTCGGATAGCCCGGACATAGCGCCATGTGATTACCACCTGTTCCTGTCCATAACAAACGCCCTTGGTGGTGAAAAGTAGACCTCAAAAGAGGCTTGTGAAAGTGGCTGGGTTCTACAAAGGGGGTATTATGAAGTAGTAGTTGAACTAAATCCGATCACTGCAACTCTTTTTATGAAGCATTGAATAAAGAGCAAAAAAGCGGAAGGGAGATATTTGACATCCTTATATATATAAATTTTTAATTTTTTACGAAAGTAACTTTCAAAATTGATATTAATAAGGAAAATTTTAAGTTTAAAATTTAATAATAATTTTACACTGTACAAAAATATGTATATTTGAAAATATTGGCAGTTTTTCCTTTCTTTATTCAAAATTTCTAATTTTTCAACTGCAATGCGGAGGCGACAAACGTCAAAAAAACAAAACGAAAATTCCAAATTAAAAAAATCGACCCACTCTACTGTGCATATAAAGCAACTGAAAAATACAGACTATATATTAACTGTAGAAAATACAGATATTGCATTTGCATTATTTGTTTGTCTAATTTTAAGGAAATTACCTAAACACTACTTATTTGTACAGCAAATAGTTCGATAATTATATGTACGAGTATTCCATCAAGTACGCGAAAATGTTTACATTTCAATAAAATATATGTGTTTAAGAAATATCCAAAGAGAACTTCACTTTTTTAAAATACATTGAGAAATACTTAAAGAAGGATTTTTTTATTCATTTATAAAAGAAGGTTGAATATAATTTTGAAAAAAAAAAACAGCAATAGTTACTAGAACCAGTGGGAAAAAATGTATTATTATAATTTGATACTTTAACTTTCTGTCTTTTTCCGTATTATTAATATCATATATTTAAAGGATAATCATCATTTTTAAAAAAAACATATGTTAAAAATTAGTTAAATAAGTACATTTTTTTTAACTTTTCGTATACAAAATAAAACATTTTGTTTGAAAAAAAACCTCCTATTGTGTTGGCTGGGTTCCATTTATAACAACGAGTTGTTTGGCCATAACTTTATTATCTATAGGTGTGACAGATCGGCACTTAATAGAGTCTATTAGTCTTATTATTAAAAGAGTCTATTAGTCTATTATGAGCTTTAATTTTGTTACATTAGGGTGGTACAATAAGGGAGTGAGAACTGAGATAATGTGAATTACTGGTCAACAATTACATCTTAGGTCATTGACCTGTATTGAACATAATCAGAGCTCCCTAAGCCCTTTAAAACAATATACTATACATACGATAGGACGTCAAATGACATAGTTAAGTTACGAAAACTTATATGGAGAGGGTCAAATAAGCTTTTAAATTAAGGTGTTCACCGCTCACATTTTTTTATGATACGGTTTAAATGGCTCATTAAGTCAATATCTTTGTCAACTGAAAAGCATCGTTAATTTTCAAGAACGTCTTTAAGATTGAGTTTTGTGTAGCAAATTTTACAATTTAACAGCTGAAAGATGCGCTAATCCGTTGAGTAAAGTCGAACTGAAATTTACTAACAACAAACGGACGCGTCAAATCTCAGATAGTCATTTCGAAACTCTACAGCGGACTCAGTACAATCAGTACCTTATTAAGACACAGTGCGACCTTGTTAAAATAATAATGATATATTATTATATATATTATTCGAAAGCGTTTACATATCGGAGGAGGTCGTTAGTGGTAGTCCTGTACTTCTACAACATCTTCTGGAATATTGACTTTGGTCGATCTTCGGTTCCATTCAGTTCATCTTGCAAGATATTTTGATGCACTTATAAAAGTCGATTACGACATAGCTCCTTTAGTGCTGTAAAAATGTGCTTTATTCCACTACTCTTTATTTTTAATGACTCACTCAACTATTGCCAACACTGAAAGCGAAAGCTTTTACGAATTACAAACGGACGCGTCGGGTCTCAGATCAGGACGCATTCCTCACACTACGTAGTCAGTTCGAATGTTTACAAAGAACTTTGTACAATCAGTACCTTATGAAGACACAGCGTGATCTTGTCACTGATCCGTCTAAGTTTTGGACTTATATTAACTCGAAAAAAATACTGATGGTTTCCCAAGCATGATAAGCCATAAAGGAGTAAAAACAGCAAATATAAATGGGATCTGTAATCTTTTTAATTGCTTTTTCGAGAGCGTTTATATAACGGAGGATGTTAATAGTGTTACTTCAGTACTTCAACCACGACTTCTACAACTTTCTGATTCCGTCGACTTAGGTTCCATTCAATTTGACATACAAGATATTGTTACTGCACTATTAAAAATCGATGTGAGTAAAGGAAGAGGTCCTGACGACATAGCCACTACAGTGCTGCAAAAATGTGCTTTGACACTCGCGTTTCCACTACTCTTCGTTTTTATTGCCTCACTTGCAAAAGGGATTTTTCCAAGCCGTTGGAAGGTGTCATACATTACACCAATTTATAAATCTGGATCTAGGAGCGATGTTTCCAACTA
>JANSTU010022939.1:0-13201 GCA_027564075.1 Bolitophila hybrida
GACGCTGTTCAAATGTAGTTTCTTTTCGATTGGCAGACATTTTTTGAGTTACGGGCACTATTTTGATGTGGTTTCGACTAAGAATGCGTATTTTAACATATTTCGTAAAACAAAACACATTGTTGCATAGAGATGAACTGATATTGTTCATCATGGCCTTCTGTCCCAAGACTTTTGTAATGTGAATATTGTCCAATAATTTATAAATGTTATTAAAATAAATAATAAAAATTTTCATTTAAAAAATTAAAATAGATTTTATAGTGTGTGACAGAAAGACACATAATAATATTTTATTTTATTTCAAATATGTGTTATGGTTTTTGAAATATTTTTATTTTAAGGAAATATTTTTGCTTGTCCCATGACTTTTGTTACAAACTGTACACTTTAGAGGGGTTTACCCAATATTTAATGAAATTAGCCCCTTAAAAAGGGTGAGTGGAAGTTTGTTAGACAAACAAAAAAGGATTTTAATAAATGATTTAATTAAAAAAGGCATAATAAAAAAATAGTTTTGTCCAACACCTTTTTTAATGTGACACCTTTTTGTAAGTGCTTAAGAAAAACAACCCTCTTTATTTTAAATTTAATTTTATTTATGTTTTTAAATAAATATATATTTTTTTATATTTTCAATATTTTTTTTTTTATGTTTCAAAAAAATATATTTTCGAGCAATTGTTATTCGGCCAATTGTTTGTTAAAGTCTGCTGCTATTCGACAAATATCAGTTCTGACAAAAATCCACCCGAGTGATGACGGAATTAAAATAGGAAACTTTAAAACCTCCAACATTTCTCGCAAATATATATATTTGATGAATGCACTTCCATTCCATTACTTATTTAGAGAAGTTTTACTGCGATATTATCAGTTCATTATTTGGCGAAAGTACAGGAGAGCGAAAACTCGATTTTGAGAAAAAGTCCCCCCCTTTTTGGGTTCATTTACAGACCTTTAGCGTGATTTAAAAGATGTTTAACAACTTTAAATGTTCACCACGCCTAAAGTATAATTTTCACAAAGAAAAATATAGTACGGCTGAGTGCGGAAAGTTTTAATCATTAATTATTAACCCTCTAATTTTTTAACCCTTTCAACCCCCTTCTTTTTACACAAATACAAAAAATGACCCTTTTGCCCCTATCTCCATTAAGGGTTGTCCGATTTTATTTTTTTTTAAAACATAAAATACCTTTCAATTGATACCACACACTCCTGGGTATCACCACCTCTCATCTCAAAAAAATACAGTTACTGTTTTTTTAAAATCTAAAAAAAAAAAAAACTAAACTGCCAAAAAAGTTTAGATAGACAATGGACAGCACATGGATGTAATGTTGTCAAGACAGTGACATTGCATTGTTTTAGCACTAGTCGTGGTTTGCTGGGTATTTATCATCTTGAATTATGCCTCAAACTGCAAAACTGCAAACTGAGCTTAATTACAATTTTGGTTTTTTGATAACGAGATAAAAAATTAAATTAATCGGAGAACACTTCAAGCAGCTCTTTAGCCCAATTTCTTATTCCAAATTATTTTTGTTTCAAAAAAAAAGAAAAAGTATAATATATTGCACAATCTAGATGTATTATATATTTTTTTATTTTTTGTCAAAAGAATCACGCACAATTACCAACGATACGAATTATTATCAGTATAGATAATAACAGTCCAATTCATCACAGTCTGCAAATCACTTGAACTTAAAATTACAATTTTTAATGTGTATCCTGTGTTTAAATTTTAAAAGATAATAGACAAAACGTAAATGATGAATGCATATTTGTATAGTTATGCGATAAATAACATTTTGAAGTACCTATCTTTTATATTTGATTAGACTAAATAATTCATTGTTTCTAAGCCATGATTTCAGTTTAATTTTCGTGTTCAAACTGACAAGATGTTTCGGCAAACGGTACTGTTTGCCATATTGGTTCTTGGAACCTCTGTTCTGGCCCAAGGTCCACTGAACGTGCGACGCGTTGAAGACATTCCTCAAACGTTTGCCGATGAAATTATTTCGTACCGTTTGCCAAATGACACCCGACCGGAACACTACGATATTTCTTTAAATACGAACATTCATAATGCCGATTTCAACTTTAATGGTTCAGTTCGAATTGACTTGGTAGTATTGAATGCAACATCGGTTATTACACTGCACCATCGTCAGCTGACAATCGTTGATGTGAGACTGTTTCTTACCGGTTCAAATCCTGCTGCATATGTCGCTTTAGCACCATTCTCGTACGATACAGTGACTGAGTTCCTTACAATTCCAACACTTAATAATGTCCAGCTACCCGTTGGCTCTAACTATACTTTGGAAATTTCATACTATGGTGTGCTTAGATCCGATGATGCTGGCTTTTATCGATCATCGTACGAAATTAATGGAGCAACCAGGTTCGTTGTGTTATATTAACCCTTATTAATGATTTTGACACATTTATTTATAAATAAATCTATAGATGGTTAGCTACAACTCAATTCGAATCTACTGATGCTCGACACGCTTTCCCGTGCTATGATGAAACAAGCCTCAGAGCCAACTTCACAATTCGTATTACCCACAGTCCCACGTACAATTCCATCTCCAATATGCCAGTGTCTGGAATCACAACCAAGTTTGTACAAGAAAATTATCATAATTGCACCTGTTTAATATTTATATTTATTTAGTTCAAACACATCTGTGACAACCGAATTCTTGACAACTCCACCAACACCCACATATTTGATTGCCTTCGTAATCTCAGATTTCGTGTACGTTAGCAACGAGCAGAATGCAACCGCATTCCCACATCGTGTGTACGCTCGATCAAATGGCATCAATGCCAGTGAGCTTGCTCTGACTGCTGGTATAAATATTCTAAATGCTTTCGATGATTATTTCCAAATTCCATTTACTCTACCGAAAATGGATCAAGTCGCTGTTCCCGACTTTGCGGCTGGAGCCATGGAAAACTGGGGATTGGTTACATACAGGTTTAAATTTTTTCTAAGAAGGTTATAAACTTTTGTACAACATAATGTAATTTTAGGGAAGAATATCTTTTGTGGGATACCCTTATAGACACATTTGCCTATAAATACTATATAGTAAGCACCATTGCGCACGAGTTTGCCCATCAGTGGTTCGGAAATTTGGTTACTCCAAAGTGGTGGACTTACTTGTGGTTAAACGAAGGCTTTGCCACTTTATACGCCGAACTCGGAACCAACTGGGTAAGTAACTATCTAATTTTACTTTATCTTAATCTTGATTAAATGAAGTTTTGCTTTATTTTTGTTTAAGTGGCTGTTCAATGTTCACAAAATCGTTTCTAATCTTATCAGTGTAGAATTGTGTATTATTCATATGATTAAATAGACTTTATAATAAAATTGGATAATATATTTTATGACAATTTTAGGTATACCCAGAATGGAAAGTTCTGGACGCTTTTGTTGTTCGAACCCTCCAAAATGTTTTTCAATCCGATGCAACTGAATCCACCCGTGCCATGACCCACTATGTGGAAAGTCCACGTGATATTGTCAATTTATTCGATAACATTGCTTACTCCAAATGTAAATTGCTTTCTGTATGCATATGTAGATTTGTCATGATTTTTTTATTCTTTAGCCGGTTGCGTTCTTCGTATGATGCTAAATGCCCTTTCAGAAGCAACCTTCCTGAAGGGATTAAATTACTATCACGTTGCCAAGTAAGAATTAGAAAACATATTGTAATAAATAACATTACATTTAAATTCTTCTTTAATAAAGCCAATACAGTGATGCCGTCGAAGAAGACCTTTTCCGTGCCCTTCAACAAGCAGCTGCAGAAGATAATGCTATTACCCCAGATTTAAACATTGCCACCATTATGTCATCATGGACACGCCAAAAGGGTTTCCCTGTAGTCCATGTTAACCGAAACTACACGTCAGGAACAATTAACCTACATCAAGAACGATACTTTACAGTGCAACCAGCAACTCCAGACTCAACGAAATGGTGGATTCCAATAAACTTTGTCACCGGAAGTGAATCTGATTTCTCAAGAACCACGGCAGCTGAATGGTTCCCTGGTACTGATGAAACACGTGTCATTTCGCAGACAAACAATCGTAACTGGACAAACGATGACTATATCATCCTAAACTCGCAGTCGACTGGATACTATCGAGTTCAGTATGATGCTCGTAACTACGAACTGATTGCTTCGGCCTTAAACGAGGACATTGATAACATCCATTTGGTAAACCGAGCTCAGCTCATCGACGACGCATTTGACTTTGCTTTAACTGGTCGTCTGTCGTACGAGATTGCATTGAATCTTACCAGTTATTTGGAGCATGATTCAGAGTATGTACCATGGACAGCAGCAAACCGTGGTCTCACTAATTTGAACAGAGTTTTGGCTGGCAGTGAAAACTATCACCATTTCCAGGTAACATATTTGCATAAATTATAATATAGTTTAAAATACAAACTAATAACCAAACTTTACTTTAAAGTTCTACCTTAGACAAATCTCTGAGCATCTCTTCAATAGCATTGGTATCAATGATATTGAAGATGAACCAATTTTCCATAAGCAAGCACGACTTTACGCCATTGAATGGGCCTGCATTGCTGGATCGCCTGCCTGCTCTACAGCTACCAGAAATGAATTAGAAGCCCATATTAATGGCTCCACAATTCACCAGAATCTAATCTCATATGTGCTCTGTCATGGTCTGCGCAATGGAACAACTGAACATTTCAACTCAATTTTGCAACAGTTCACACTTTCTAGAGACTTGACCGAACGTAATCGTCTCTCATATGCATTGGGATGCAGTAGTGACGTTCAGCTTTTGAACGATTATATAAACAGCTCAATTCAACTAAATGAAACCAATATTCAACAAGTAGAAAGATCGCGTATTGTTCAATACGTCGCCAGAAACGGTGCTCTCGGTGCATCAGTTGCTGTTAATTTCTTGGCTAACAACTACGAAGCTGTCAGATCCACGTTTGGTCCATACTTTATTACGACCATCAGAACTGTCGTGCAGTACGTGGTGAACGATCAACACCGCAATGAGGTATAGTTTCAGGTGTTTTTTTGAATACACTTTGCAGTAACTAAACTCTCATTCTATGTTTAGGTTGCTCCACTTTTGGAATTATTGAGGAACGAAACTGACTTGCCTAGTATCCAATCAGTGATTGCCGTGACAAGGAATTGGCAAGACCAAAATCAAGAGATCGTGGAGGAATGGCTGAAAAACTATAATAGTGGCTCAGTGTCCATTGTAGCCTCTTCTATGCTGGTTGTTATTGCTGCCTTCACATTTATGTTCAATATGGTTTGAACTAAGTTTTATCAAAAATGTTTTGTTTGGTAGTTATTTGTTATGTAGATAAAATTTGACGAAAACAAAACCGGAATAAAGAAAATATATTTTTATTAAAATAACTAAAAATAATTATAACATTTATAGAAAATCTTGAGTATAGATAGAATAGACTATATAGATAGTCTAGATCTGGAGTATATACATTTATTTATTTCAGACGTAAGCCTAGGGAACAATGTTCCGGACCGTTCCGAACCGTTCTCGTCTTCTAATGGCAGAAGACGGAGAAGGTGGTGGGTGAGACTTCTTAATTTTGATCGCGATGCTTGTGGATATTATTTAAAAGTATACAAGTATGATCAAGAGGAGTTTTTTGGATGACACATCAATCCGTCGTCCCATAGGCGTTGAGTGTTGATTAGCAATTACATTGTAAATGATGGAGCAGTATCATTTAAATGTAACCGATAAGAAAACATATCTTATGTATAAAATATAAAGAAAATTAATTTAATTTAATTTTTGTACAGCATCGTGGGCAAGTTTCAGCACTTTCATTTTAAATTGAAACTTTGCTTCTTCTTTCATTTTTTTCATTTGCTGTGCTATTGATTTTACAAAATTCGTGTCTTCATCGTCACTCTCTTCTAATTTACAATTTTTTTGATCGGCTTTCTTACTAGTTTAAAAGGTATTCATTTGTAGCTGTAGTTGTTTTCAGAGCAACAAATCCAAAGAGTCCTGGTGATGGTGTAATTGGCCTATTCACTTCTGGTTCATCGTGTTGTTGCTTACAATTAGTGCTGACAAAACTCGACTTTTTTAGGAACCGGGTACCCGGGTCCATAATGATCCCGAAAAACGGGTCTGGACCAATTTTTCGGGTCCAATTAAGAAAAAAAAACTAAAAAAAAATCCTTCCAACTATAATAACATTTTAGTACAAAAATATTAATTTATTGACATTTTTTGGTGAATGGCACGATAGTTTGGTTGACACAATGTGCCAAGCAGACGAGAAAACTCTGTCAGATGGAGTTGAGGTAGATGGTATACCTAAATATTTTCTTGCCAAGATAGAAAATGTTCGGGTCCAGACCCGAAATGCATGAAATACCCGTATTAAATCATCCGTTTTTCGGGTATAGACAAGTTTTTGTGCTCCGGATCTGTTTTTCGGGTCTGGACTCGTTTTTTTAATGCGGAAAACGGGTACCCGAAATTTTAGGACGTGTTACCGGAACCCGGTTTTACTTGACAGCACTACTCACAATGCTGATTCTTGGTAGTGCTAATTACTTCTGCTAGTGGTGGTTGTTGCATGTCCTTTGGTGCTGGTAAATCATAAGATATATCTAATATTTCTAATCTTCTACATAAACATCAACTTCACTTGAAGTAAACGAAGGTGCGAAATATAATTTATTAGATTCGTTTCGATGGTATTCTATCATTCAATAAATTCATTCAAATTAGGAACATTGTAAAGCTGTTACACAAAATATATATTTACCGTCGCTGTTTTTAGACTACTATCTAAAAATGCCAGCATTGCAAATAATTCCCATACTGAATCAGGAATGTCATTTCCAACGTTTATACCTATCGCGAATGGAAATCCACTTTTTCTTTGCTAAAAATAAAATTAAAATGTTCCTATACCGTATATGTCTTTCTCGCGTATACAAGTTATTCATATTATACATATTTTATAATTCATTCCTACCAAGTCATAGCAAAGGCAAATAACCGAATCCGCAATAGATCCACTTTGGTCTTTTTCAGAACTTTTACCTCCATAGAATTCGAATTTACATAGCCATTGGGACAATGGACAAACTTTAAAACCCCACATTTGTGGTTTGTTCCAGAACCGATCTTCACTATGTTCCTTGCTATTATCAACCAAATGGAAATACCTTTTCTTTCTTGAAAACGCTTTACTGTCTGCAATGACATTAAATCGTAAGCCCTTGATTGTACATACGTGATCTTTGATACTTTATGTAATTCATTATGATGTTTATTCCAATAAATGTTTTTATCTCAGATATAGAAACTTTGAAATACATTTTTCCTTGTTGATGAGCATATCTGATGGTTTCTTCTATGATAATTTCAAATATTTTCTCCGGAAACAAAGACAAAAAGAACGCACAGCTCACACGGCGTGTTCACGTTGATAACACAACACTCCACGACTTGAAACTCTGAAACATATTTTCCAAATTGCTCAAATGCAATGTTTTCACCGTCATTCTCGTTGGAGTTGTTTGCAGATACCAATTGATTCTCAAAAACTGGCATCCGAGTCTGAAGGATAATTAACTATTTCCTAAATTTGTACAGTAAGAACTTTTTTTTATCTATGAAAGAGTGTAATTTAAGTGTGTTAAGTGTTGTTCTCAAATGCATTCTGTCCCCAGATGAGGACAAAGGTAAAATTTTTTTTTTTTTCTTAGATGCATGTTGTCCGCAATTGAGGACAAATGTAAAATTTGTATTTCCAAAGCAAGTACTAGTAAAACATTATAAATTGTTATGTTTAATGAAAAGTATTTTTCTTACCTTCAAAGATTGTGTATCTACTTATAGTAGATTTTGGATGATTTTTGTTTTTGTTAAAAAATAATGAAACATGTGCACAACATATTATTAAAATCGTCAATAGACAAACGTAAACATTTTCGGTATCGTTCTTCGTTCTCCTTACGTAGTTCTTTTAGTGAGGTGTGTTCGAAACCTAGCAAATCAGGACTTATGCTACGATTATCAAAAGCTACATACGTTTGGCACTGTAACTACACAAGAAAACTTGACATATGATCGATTAATGCAGTATATGTTGCAAGCGGACTGATGCCAAATATTTGCCGGAAAATGTGTTCTTGTAAGGATACCAGATTCAGTCGCATTGAAAACCTATCCAATTGGTATTAGTATTTAGTTAGAAAATCCACAAAACGAAACATAAAATAAATTAATAATATTCTTTCTCAAAAATAAAGACGTAGTTTGCGGCCTCCAGATTAATTTCTTTGAAGCGCTTCCACACATAATTTATTGCTTCATTTGTTCCTTGTCCAGATTTAAAATTGTTACAATTTCACCATTATCGACCAAATAAAATTTCTAGGGTTAAAATAAATCGTCCACAATAAAAATAATTGTGCTCTAAAAAAATAAAAATATTTAAATTAAAAAAACATGCACCAAAAACAATAAATGTGAGGTGAGAAATAGAATAGAATATTAAAAGTAGAATCTTTAAAAAATCTCGCACCCCCCTATGGCTGTTGCAAATACCACCCTTAAAGAGGGGGACACCAAATCGAGTAATTATAGTTAGTGTAAAAATTTTACGCTCGCCGAAAAAAAAGTGCACAAAAATAAAGAAAATATGACAGAAAATGCAAAAATGCATAGTTCATAATTCAGAAATACACAGTAAATGTTATAAAAACGAACACCAAACTCGATATGAAAATTAAAATAAGAAGCTTTAGAGGGTTCTTCCACATCCTACTTTCCGCCATACCTAAGGCTTGTTTTCTCTAAGCGTGATTTAAATGGTGTTGGCCATAGGGTACTATTTTCAACGAGCTTGTTGTTCAATTCAAAAGATCAGAAAGTTTATCTGGATTATTATTTATGAGATGTTTGCTTTAAGCAATTCACGCCAATTCGCTTTTTAGTAGACGAGTGGAGATAATGGAAAAATCTTAGATGGCTGTTATTGACATACCGAAAACCGAGTGTCAAAAATGTTTCGACGATTAATTCAAAGGTTATAATAGGGTCAACCACAACAAATGTCAAACTGCGTAGGAGATTCTCTTACGTAAGGACTGCTATGATTCGTGTACATTCTAAGAGACGCCCAAACAGACGTATGTATGAAGTATGAAGTATTGTGAATTACTCTAAAAATTTTATGGGATATTATTATGTCCTTCCAAAATAAAAACATTAGATTTGACAACGCATGCGAATCATTCATTACATTGCCAAACACAAATACACACAAATATTAAATAACAAAAATCAAATACGCATTATATTTTACAATCAATGTTTTTTTCTTTTTATATACATGTTTATCAATGCTTTGCAATATTGCAACATTAAATAGTGCGCAAACAAAGAAGATACCTCGGAGCAGATTATGCCACCACTTTTTCTAGTAGATGTTAACGGAAACCCACCATCGTTTTTGCAACTTATATACCAGTACGACGTAGGACTTTCTATAGTTGCATTTTTTTTATCAAAAACTGCGTCTGTGTAGCAGCCTGGCTCTCATTGGATCCTGTAATACCTTGTGGGACATAGGGCCATTACGGGTTCACACGAGTGGTCAGGTCATGCTAATGTGCTGTTTGTGCTGTGCTACTCCTATTGGAGCTATTCTGCTCTAACACTCACAACACAGCGGTGATCCTTTATCCTCTATTCCCTATCAAGCAATAGCACGCTATGGCCAACATCTTTTGAATCAAGCTAAGGAAAACTAACCCCCTGTGAACGGCGGATAGTGGGCCAAGGAATAGCACCCTATGGCAAACACATTTTGAATCATGCATATGTAAAACAACCCTTGAGAACGGCGGGTAGATAGGTTTAAGGAATAGTACCTATGGCCAAAACCTTTTGAATCACGCTTAGGGAAATATTTATTTTTTTAGTCAAATATTTCTCGGCGACAATTGTCACAAATTTTTCCCCTGACGTTCACTCTTAAAATTATTATTTTCCACCTAACTCCCTAACTAGAATAATGTGTTTTTTATAGTCTGCTTATACGGAGAGAATTGTTCGCATTTGTTTTACTAGACGTTACAACCATAAAGTCTTAAGCAGATCTTAAGGGTCGAGGGGCATTTGTAATGAAGGTCTATTGCAGAAAGCACTTTCTTGAGTCGAGATTCCTCGGAGTCAGCAAATTGTGTTCTAATAACACAATGAACTGAAAATAGAATGGGTGGATGATTTCATAAATTATAACAACTCTTCTTCTACATGTTCACAAATATGCTTACAATAAAAGCGGCTAGAAGTAGTCGAAGCTTCATAATGAGCACTCAGAATGAGGTGCTGATTCCAGAACCGTAGTAATAATGATATAGGTCAAACAAGATGTAAACGGTGTCAAACCAGATGGATTTCTAGTGACCTCAGGACACCTCTAGTGTTTTTTTAGATCACTGCCCCTAAACAGCAATTCAGTCGAATCTAAAAATTACGCCAATTCAGCTGAGCTTCTAAAAGCATATATCACCAATTATCTTGATGATGATGCAAGATTTGTGATATACGTATCATTTACAAATGGGTAATTTTTTTAAGATTTGTTCATTCCATATTAATGAATAATAATTATCAACCATCAATTTGTTATCATTATTCATAAATCAACCATAACTTTGATGTAAACCGAAGCGTTATCATAGTAAGCAAGACCTTAAATACAACTATTTTGTCTTTTTAATTTAGGACTACTTTAAAGATTTATTTGATGTAAACTTGTATTAATATCAAAATAAACTATAAGCTTACAACTATTCAGAGAACATAATATCCCATAATATTTTTAATCTATCACCGATCGATCAATCCTTAAAACACAAAGCTTTTTATTGTTGTATTGTATATTAAGAAATTCATCGTTGCCGATTTTTAGTGTATACCTATTCTGTGTTGAATTTTAAAAGATAATAAATATTCGTAGAGTCATGCGATAAATAAAATGCTTAAATTTTGAATTACCTGTATTTATGTTATTTGATTAGACTAAATAGATAATTTTTAAAGTCATGATTTCAGTTTAATTTTTGTATTCAAGCCGACAAGATGTTTCGGCAAACCGTATTGTTTGCCATACTGGCTTTTGGAACCTCGGTTCTAGCCCAAAGTCCACTGAACGTGCGACGCGTTGAAGACATTCCTCAAACGTTTGCCGATGAAACAATTTCATACCGTTTGCCCAATGACACACGTCCGGAACACTACGATATTTCTATAACCACAAACATTCATAATGCCGAATTCAACTTTTCTGGTTTGGTTAAAATTGACTTGGAAGTATTGAATGCTACATCGGTTATAACAGTACATCATCGTCAGCTGACAATCCTCGGTGTGAATCTGATTCTTACCGGTTCAAATCCAGCTGCAAATGTGGCTCTAGCACAGTACACGTATGATCCAGAGACTGAGTTCCTTACCATTCCAACACTTAATAATGTCCAGCTCCCCGTTGGCTCTAAATACACTTTGGAAATTTCATATACTGGTGAGCTTAGAACTGATGATGGTGGCTTTTATCGATCATCATACCAAATAAATGGAACAACAAGGTTCGTTGTGTTGTATTAACCTTTTTTATATTTTTGACACAATTATTTATTATATAAAACCACAGATGGTTGGCTACAACACAATTTGAGTCTACTAACGCTCGACATGCTTTCCCGTGCTATGATGAAACCAGTCTGAGAGCCAACTTTACAATTCGCATTACCCACAATCCTACGTACACTGCCATCTCCAACATGCCAGTGTCAGGAACCATCACCAAGTTTGTTGAACATAATATCCGTCAGTGCAAATATTTAAATCTTATTCATTTAGCTCAAACACATCTGTGACAACCGAATTCCTGACAACGCCATCAACACCCACATATTTGGTTGCTTTCGTTATCTCAGATTTCTTGTACATTAGCAACGAGAACAATGCAACCGCATTCCCACATCGTGTGTTCGCACGTCCAAATGCTATCAATTCCAGTGAACTTGGTCTGGCTGCTGGTATAAATATTCTGAATGCTTTCAATGATTACTTCCAAATTCCATTTACTCTACCGAAAATGGATCAAGTCGCTGTTCCTACCTTTGCGGCTGGAGCCATGGAAAACTGGGGATTGGTAACATACAGGTTTGTTTTTAGTTAAATTACAAACTTTCGTATAAAAGCAATTTCTTTATAGGGAAGAATATCTTCTATGGAATTCACTTACCGACACATTTACCTTTCAATACAATGTAGTCAGCACAATTGCGCACGAGTTTGCCCATCACTGGTTTGGCAATTTGGTTACTCCAAAATGGTGGAGTTACCTGTGGCTGAAAGAAGGATTTGCCACTATATTCGCTGAAATCGGAACCAATTTAGTAAGTTATTATCTAAATCTAAGCTTGCAAAACGAAATCAGGTTTAAATAATCCTAATCTTTATTATAGAAAATATACTTGAGTTTTATTTGTTTTTGTTAATTTAAGTGGTGTACAATGTTCACTAAATCGTTTATAATCTTATCTATGCAGAAATGTTTAATGTCGATAAGATTAAATAGACTTTATACAATAATTAGATAATTTATTTTAGGTATACCCTGAATGGAAAGTTCTGGACGCTTTTGTTGTACGAACCTTCCAAAATGTCCTTCAATCCGATGCAACTGAATCCACCCGTCCTATGACCCTTTATGTGGAAAGTCAGCGTGATATAGCCAATTTATTCGATAACATTGCTTATTCTAAATGTAAATTGCGTCATTTATTTGGATCGACTGAAGGCTTGTTTTAAAATATTGTGTTTTTTTTCACTTTAGCTGGATGCGTTCTTCGTATGATGCTGAATGCTCTATCAGAAGAGACCTTCACGAAGGGATTGAATTACTATCATGTTGCCAAGTATAATTTAGAAAAAAAATAATGAAAACTTCAGATAAACATTTTTTGTAATATAGCCAATACAGTGCTGCCGCCGAAGAAGACCTCTTCCGTGCCCTTCAACAAGCAGCTGCAGAAGATAATGCTATTACCCCAGATTTAAACATTGCCACCATTATGTCATC